>VZTY01019003.1:0-17256 GCA_013400935.1 Turnix velox
AGAAGATGTACTTTTCAACTCTAGTGTGGAAGAAAATGCACATTTTCTCTCCAGCTCTTCTGGATTCTGGCATAGCAAATAAAGAACTCAGAAGTGTGGTTCTAGTTGCCTATCACTGAGTAATAATATTATCAGTGAGTAATAATATTATCTTTCCTAAATGCTTTACTGTTAAGAATAAAACCTCCAGATCCTGTACCAGGCTGCATGAAGTACTTTGTGTTTACTCACAAAAAAATAAAAAAAAATAGTAATTTAAAGTCCAGCTGATAGGCAAAAAGAAAGCATCTGGTGTTGTCTGTGCTAATCATCCTGGAAACAGATCAAGACACTTTATTTAGCAGTCTCTATCAGGATGAAACTACTTTTTGTAAATTATATTCTTTTTACATCCACAGAATTATCATCTAGAGTTGTCTTCAGAGAGGAAGAAGTCTGATATCTACAGTGCAACATCTCTCAAGCCATTTCCTCACACAACAAGCCAGCTTTGCAGGGAATGGGCAACAGTAAAAGGCCCTTTTATTTAAAGGGTTACCATGTGGACACCATTGTTAAATGTCCATCAATTAATACAGGATTTCCATACTGAATACTTTGTAAACACCAGCCCTGCCCTTCTATTGTATTTAAAAAAAGAAATGCTTGAATTTATTTGATTAAAGTAAGATCCGCTATGGGAAATCCTGCAAGTATTTAACAAGATGTTTGGCAGGGTGTCACACAACCACCTGATCTCTTCATCTGAACTAGAACATTGTTGGACATTTAGGGAGTACCTGTGTTAAAATTCAGGCATCTTTTCAAATTAAAATTAAAAAAGCAGATCAAATAATCTACATCTCTGCTTGATTTCATTTGGTTTTGCCCAGTGGATCTTGCCATATCCTAAAAGAATACCCATAATCTCAAAGAAATACTTTTTTTTGAATGCAGAAAATAATATGATGCATATTAAAGTCTCTGAAGCTTCTTACAACTTATAATCAGACAAATGTAACATCAGTTCATCATCATTTCACAATATACACTTAATGTTTTTATAAGACAAGACAGAGTTAAACCATTTCTTTCATTGCACCTACTGGTTGGCACTAACTAGAAAGTCCTTAAATTTACTGATGAGAATTACTACAAAGTTACAGAGTTTCAAGTGGAATAAACTTTTTTTTTTCCCTAAGCAAACTGAGAAAACAGTGATGAGGATCAAAACCATCAGCTCAGACTACCTGCAAGGACTAGCAAACAAGCAGATCTGACTGTAAGACCAGTTCTCTTGGCTATTGTCAAATAGATGAGTGAAAACTAACCAAATCAGAGCCAAAGGGAAGACCAAACAATTAGATCTTTGCTGCCAATGTAATGGTTTATTGTTATTTTTTATTGCACTAGGACTAATTCAGCATGAACACACATCCCCTTTGCTGGTCACTGAGCAAAAACACAGTCCTTGTCCTCCAAAGTTTTTCAGTCACATAGGTTTACTTACATTTTCATGTGAAGAAATGTTACTTCCTAGCTTATGGATAACAGGGAAAGAACTGGAGCCATTGATTTGTGAGTAGGAGAAATATTTAGTAAGACTGTGAGATGGTAAATAGCAACACAACATGCTATGGTTTTAAAGTCTGGCCAAAGATTTGGATGGAAAGAGTTTGGTGGTCCCATCTCTGCAAGGTATTTATCCACATGGCAGAAAATAAGAACAGAATTTATATGTGGCCAAAGATTATTTAAACAAGCACCACAAGATTGGGAGAGCAAGACTATCACAGGTTATGAATGAGGATTATTGACAAATATGAGGAGGAGAAGCTTGAATTGCTTCTGCTTCCCACTGCCTTTGGCTCAGATTAGTCCCACAAGTCCATACTTTTTAAGAGCAGAGAAACTTTCAGCCTCTCATACCAAAATAACACTGAGTACTGACAGTCAGGCATCCTTTGAGTCCTAATCTCAGCAGCAGCCTCAGATTTTTCTGTTCTCTGGAAGCCACTCGGCAGCAAACCCTTCATTCACCCCAACTTCTGAAACCATGTACTCCTCAAAAAAGCTGGTTGTCTCCACACTTTTAATAAACTTTTAAAAATAACTACCTTCTTGCTTTTGAAGAGCAAAAAGACTCTGCTAATAGAAACCAGTCTCTACTTATGGAGTATATGTGATTCCAACAAAGGGGTCATACTTCAGATGAAGGAGACAATAGCTGGGCAAGTGGAATGGAACATGTGTGTTATGAGAACCATGTCCCATGCAGCAAAACAGGAAACAGAGCTTCACAATCTTAAAGGTATGACAGAGCTCTTTCCCTTCGTGCAGGACATGCTGCTGTGTCTCACCTCAATCACCAATCACCTACTCCTCCACACCTCTAAAAGTCAGTATTTCAGACATTCTTCTTGCTGGAAGGAGCACTTTTTGATGACAAAAGAGCACATGCAGATGAGCAGGTTGCCAAATTCAACCTGTAATAATTTTAAATGCTTTTTTGGGGGGGATAACATTTGTAAAAACATGTAGTAATGCAAGACCCCCACATTTTCAAAAATGGGGGCCACCTTCAGGAGCTTCTCTGTGTGCTTGTCACACCAATGTCCATCAATACTTAGAACAAACCTCCTCCTCCACATCAGTGTGCAAGATAATGCTGAGACACTTGGACCATGTTCTACTGATCCACCTCAGTACTGGAAATACAGGATGTGACAGCACAGTGCTACCTGCAGCATCATAAACTAGTTCATCATCATCTCCATCCAGCAGCTGTGAGATGCCAAGAGTCAAAATTGATTCACTGAAGTCATCTTGGGTATCTCTACACTGCTCATGTCAACTTCACGTCTCAAATTCTTACTCTTCACGTCTCAAATTCTTACTCTTCACGTCTCAAATTCTTACTCTTCACGTCTCAAATTCTTACTCTTCACGTCTCTTCTACTGTTCCCTTGGAATTTGGGAATATTTCTCCTGCTTTTCTACCCTTCCAGGGAAGGATCTTTTCTTGTCTTCAGAAGAAATTTCTTTTTCCAGGCAAGCAGTAGAAAAGGGCAGAACACAACATCAGATAAAATGAATGAATTTATCTGGGACAGACAGATGTTGTGCAGATAGATGTTTTCAGTGCTGGAGCCACTCATTATCTGCTGTGCACAGAGCAGAAAGAGCCACTATGAAGAAAGAAGTAAGTGGATGATGAAAGCAGGGCAGCTGAAAGTCCTGTCCTGGAGACCTACTCCAGCAGAGCTTGGCCAATTCTTGCTTAGAGCCCACTCACCAATGAGGCCTCAGGGAAGGAAGGGGGATATTAGGATGACAAGGCAATCGTTCATCTGCAAGCTGAGCTTTGTGCTGTAATTTTTTCCAATCCCTTCCTGACTTGGAAAAATTATTTCAAATGCTTAGTTGCACAAAAGATGTTTTTGTTCTTTAAGTGTGTGCGAGGAAGCGAAGACAGAGAAAGTGACAGGGAGAAATAGATGCTCTTGAAAGTGAATTAAATAGCACTGGCTGAATTCTGATAGTGTGGGCTGACTGGGCAAGCTTTCAACAATCAGTACCCACTGCAGCCCTGACCTGCAACACCCTCCTCTCCTGTGCTGGGCCCCACTCAAGCAATGAACAGCCCTGGTGTCAGCCCAAGGGGTTTTGTGATGCAGACAAATGTCTGCTCCAATAAAACCACCACAGCTAATTTTCAGCTTTGACAGAAGCTGAGATTTGTGCCCCAAAGATGAAAAGGCCAAGGATGCTTCCTCACTGTGCCTTCTAAGTCACTAAAAGATGATGGGGTTGATGAAAGAGTTTTACCTCAAGGAAAAATATAGCTGGCAAGATGGTTTTTTGCACCTCTCTTTATAGCAGTGAGCTGTCTCTTTCAGCCCTCACACCACCACTTCTTGTTCCCCTTCTTCGTGAAGGGAGGTGATTTCTAATAAGGCAAGGAATGGATCTGGTAGGATTCAACAATTCAAACAACTTGCCACACAGAACTTGGCTTTCAGGGCTCATCCTAGAACTCCCCAGTTTTTTAAATATTTAATTCCTCAACAGTTAACTCACAGTTTCAACCACAACTGATTTTAAATCCAAAACTGACCACGTAAAGGGGAAAAAGCAGCCTGCTGGTGCCTATGCTTCCTCCTGCGTGCTGCTGGACTTAACAGCCTGTCACCAAGTCACCCCCAAATCAGAAAAATAACAAGGGCTCTCACAAAGACAGCCGCTGACAGATTGTTTAGGATCAGCAATAGCTCTCTGACCTATTCATAGTGCTCTCATGTGATCCTCCAGCAAATGTACACTGCCTTTCCTAGTCATGTACACCACCATTAGACACCACTGAGAGCTCCACTCAGCTCCCACAACCTTCCAATTCACACTGCAAATTAAAGATGCTCCCACTCATTGGTCACATCCCTTTTCACATTCCCTAAATGGTTCAACAAATAAATAAAAGTTATATCTGAATATTGACTTGATTTAATTCAGGTAAAAGGAGTGCAGAAGTTATCCCCAACACCCAGCTGGACCTGTGCAAGACAAGATGCAATGAAATTCAGTTTTTATTCTTGTGTCAAACTGATTTTTACAGACTTAAGACATCAGTTTGCATTTGGAATTCATGCTGGTGCCAAACTGTAGGATCTAAATCTAAGCTGATCATCTCTCTCCTGGATTCAAATAAAACCAACACTGAGCAGCCTGATCCAGTGGGAGGTATCCCTGACTGTGGCAGGGGGTTTGGAACCTGACAATCTTTAAGGTCCCTTCCAATCCAAACTATTCTTTGATTCATCTTCAGAAGTTTTTACAACAGTATAAATTATCATTTAGTCCTTCAGTAGATTAAAGACCTGATCTATCTATAATTCAGACTGAATGGTGATGCCAACATATCAAAAATAACCAAGGCAGTAATAGCCCTTGTCTCCATACTAAAAAAAATTCACAGACAAAAATGAAGTGTCCCTTCTGCTACTCTGTACCATCTTATATGCTTTTATCATTGTAATATGACAGCAGCTCCTCAGGAGTTTAATTCAGAACTTTTAAAGTGATAAGTCATTCCAATGTGAATTTGATTGCAAACATCTTTTAGAGATGCATGGGAAAAACCCCAAAAAGCAGGTCCTGGAGAACATGACAGGTCTATTGTTTCAATGTTTATCATCAATTCAGGAACTGCTGTTTCTAAATGACTTCCAGGTGATTCTACAGCCATAATTCTACTGGGGGATGTTGGCCATAGGAAAAATTCAGGTTCTATTTGAAACCAAACTAACCTCCTAGCATATGCTAAGCCCTCAGAAATAAAGGAAACCACTTTTGAAGGACAAATATAATCATCAGAGCTATCAAACAAGTAAGGAAGGGCACTTGTGCAAACACACCTGAGCACTGTTGATGCTGCTACCACTAGCTAGGAAGAAGGACCAGGACTGGCAGCAGCTGAAAGGAACCTAGAGCTAGAACAGTGATGGCAACAAGGATGAGAATGAGAGCACTGGGTGCAAAATGCCTTGCTGTGGCTCTTTTACTGGCACTAACAATAGTTTTCATCAAGCCACTCTGAAAAAAAGTACTGTAGTGATGATTCATGAGACACTGGCACAGCACAGCTTTGGAATAAAACACTTTTCTACAACACTTCATAGGTAGAGAAGGGACTAAGTGTTTTGTGTTTCACCAAGGATTGAGAGCTAGCTTATAGTAAGGGAAAACTGCAAAAGAAGAAGAGCAGAAAAATAAGAAAAAAAAGCACCTAAATAAAAATACAAGTCTGTCTGGATAGAGTTGGCAGCATTGATACACTAAGTAAATAACTAGTGCTATATGTTAGGAAAAACAGCTATTGATTAGAAAACCAAATTAATTCTTCTTAGACTTTTGAATTGTGCTGTTCTAATGTACTGAAATTAAGGGAATCTGTAGGATTCTTGATGTAACATGCTGTACATCCACATATTAAGCAGAAAGCAATTAGCATAGATTGAAACCCCCCCCCATCCCCCTGCCTAACCAGCTGGNCTGGAAAAGGGTTGGTGTGGGGCAGAGGCAGGAGATGGTGGGAAAGAGGGGTGTGTGGAACCTGTCTAGAGTCAAGCTGAGGGGAAAAATGGAAGGACTTGAGTGTTCTCCATGAGGGTGATGAGACATTGGGACAGGTTTCCCAGAGATGTTGTGGAGGACCCATCCCTGGGGATATCCAGCCTGGACTGGTGCAAGGTGTCCTTGCCCATGGCAGGGGGGTTGGAACTAGATGATCTTTAAGGTCCCTTCCAACCCAAACTGTTCTATGATTCTATAGTAAAACATGGTGCAATTGGCTGTGTTGCCTATTTGTTTATCTTTGGGCTTGTTATTATGTATAATTTCTTAAATACAATGTTCTTGTCTCTCTACATGACATTGTAGCAGGGAAAATCCTGGTTAAGAGGGTGAAGCAAGCACCACTCTGCGAAATCAGGTGCAAACTTCTCACAGAGCCTGTTTGTTTATTGCTATGACAGCAGGGTCAGTTGACATAACACAAGCTTTGAGTCGTTATTTTATGAACCACTTTTAGATCTGTCAGTACAACAATCCAATTCTGCAGTTAGTAATGTGTAGGAAAAAAAAAGAAAAAAAAAAAAGAAAAAAAAAAAGTTATAGATTTTCTTCTTGCAGGACCCACCAGCCTTGAACTACCAGAGAACTGCACACAAATAAACCCAAGTGGCTTCTAAAGAAGTTTACATCATCTAAAGCTTTGTCTCCTTCATATGCCTGGGATCTTTCAGACTTGAAAGCAGAGGAGAAAAAAAAAAAAGAAGATAATTCAAAGTCTATGCACATGGAATGAAAGAGAAAAGGCCAAAAGAAGGTTGTTTTTTTTCTCCTTTGTCCACTCATTACCTGGACAGAGCAATGTAAAATCCTGAATGCACCCCTGTGTCCTTATCTGTACCACAAATCCCTCCTTCCTAATTTTTACTTTCCTTTAGGACTCAAGTTAATTTCTCCATATGGCCATACACCTCTGAAAATCATGTTGATAAGTTTTTACAAAGGGTTCACAACTTGTTTTTTTCTTAACATTCTGATAAAAACAAAGCCATGAACTTTTGTCTGATTAAATTTTTGAAGATTCTTACAAATATTTCTTCTAAAGAGGAACTTAAAAGAAAATGAGATGTGAAAAAAAAAACCAAAACAATGAAAATGCCTCTGTCTGTCCTGTTCATTCAGCTCCCACAAAAGAGGATCAGCCCTAAAAAGCTCTGCAGGCAAGAGCCTCTACCTAAGGCTGGTGAAGCTAATGCATGGATTTAACTGGCTTTGGCTTAGATCCAGAATTTCCTTTAAATTAAAAGGGAGTTTCACCTGTGACAAAGTTGGTGCAGTAGAGTTTAATATTCATGTTGTGCAGAACAGAAACAAATGAGACTAATAAATCTTCAATAGAAATTTACAAGATTTTCCTGGCTTAGTAAATTTAGCCAGAGGGCAACTGCCCTTCAACACATCAAGGCACTAAAAGGGATCCTCGTTTCCATTAGCAGGCAAATTCCTCATCCATTTCATCAGAATTTAAGATGTCACATCTTACAAGGTTTTAAAAATGAGGAGTTTGTGGCTGCTCTTTTCCCCATTCATGGTAATTCACATGTGAATATCACAGAATATCAGGGATTGGAAGGGACCCAGTCCAATCTAGTCCAATCCCCTTGCCAGAGCAGGATCATACAAGAACTTTTCCAGGTGGGGTTTGAATTTCTCCTGAGGAGACTCCACAACCTCTCTGAGCAGCCTGTTGCAGTGTTCTGTTACCCACACTGTGAAAATTTTCTATATAAGCTCCTTGGCAGCCATGACATTTCTTCTATTGAGCTGTCTAATTTTCCTTTAATTCACAGCACAGTCAAACAAAAGTAAAACAAACTATTAAGATTCTCAGGTGCTTTCATCTTCAGGTGGACTTCTAAAACACATTTCCTCCTTATCCAGCCAGCTTGTAGGGCACCACGAGCCAGCCATGGAAAGATTAATGCACATAGAGTGAAGTCTACAGGCTGCACAGCAATTTAAGTATTTCCTTTAAGCTCCTGCACACACATATGTAAAAGAAAACAAATTAAAGATTATTTGCAGGGTTTGGCAATGAAAATGAGGTGTTAGCAGCGTTTTGAGCTGGCAGTAAATTTTATTCGACTGTTTTATGACTTTGGGGCAAAGGCAACTATGTCTTTTAGCAGCTTTACATTGTAATGTTTTGGGAAAAAATTCAGCATTCTGTAAAGGATGGTGCAGGGCAGATGTAAATACACGACAAAGCTGTGTTTCAGTTGTTTTGCAACAATGTCTTCCATATTTCTGAAAAAAAAAGAGCACACTACAATAAATCTTGCAAAATGAGGTCTGGTTCCTGGAGAGCTAAAACATTTTTGCATCTTGGCAAATGGAAACAAGGTAACATCGACCCACTCCTTGAAAATGAGGGAAGAGTGTGCTGTGTGATGTCCAGGCAGACAGTGTCAGCTCACACTGGGATGATGAAGATCCAAGGAGAGCAGAGTGTGATGGCTGAGGCTCTGCACCACTGACATGTCTCCATGCCTTCCAGCTGGCTCAAAGAGCAAGAAGGCATCTGCCTGGGAAGGAGACAGGGCTGGCTCACATCTGCTTGCCAGGGATGCCAATTACTTATAGACCATAGAGCAAGTCAGTCTTAAAACTGCTGAGCTTTTGCTAGAAAGGTTGGCTTGTGGTCTGTCCTGCTCTTACACCCTTCCCTAAGCTAACTCTGTCCTTCCTCACATCCAAATAAATGAGTGGAAATTGTTCTAATCTTTTCCTAAGCCATATATGAATTGTTTTTATTTCAAGAATAATTCAAGAGGCATCAAAAGCCAAAGGAGAAGGTAGAAATTATTTTCTCTAATCCATCCCAAAGGCCTGCAATCACCCTGTTCACCTCTTTATGGAGAAACAGCACAGGAACACACACCACAGCTGTTGGGCTTGAGGGTTTGTAGAGCTGACTAACCAGGCAATGCTGCACACCAGATAGAATCAGCACAGCCTATGCCAACTTTTACCTTGTCTATTTAATGCCACACTACTACCCCCTTTTTTATAATTTCCATATCTTTTCTATGCAACAGAAACATTTACCTCTCTTATCCCTCCTTTAGAGATTCCATTTATCTTCTATTTAAACACACAGTTAAGAAAACCCCAAATTTTCACACTGTGAAATGGTCACAGTGAAATTCTTTATTTCTGCCTTTTTTTTTTTTCTATGAATTTCCATGCCTATTACACCACCCAGGCTTTTAACTATCAGTTAAATCAATTGCTATGTTGTGTAACTTCTGGATGTGTGGAAGTGAACCCTGAACAATAGCACTGGCCTGCAAAGACAAATGTTAGGACCATCACAACCAATATGTGCTGGAGTAGCACAAGTTAGAAAATTCATCAAGATCCCAACCTCAAGGAGTCAAGAGGAGTTAAACTGAACAGGCATAGGGAAGAAATGTATAGATAGTAAAGATAGGGCTGCATTAATTGCAAGAGGAAAAAGAAGACATCATAAAATTGTCAAGATAAGTGATCCAAAGACCTAAAATTACCAAATAACCCAGATATATTTATGGGTATATTATAACCCTATATCTAAGGGCCAGTTGTACATTTGGGAATTTCAGGACTTGTTGCCCAATATGACATTCAATGAGTATCCCAATGTCTAAATCATAAGCACATAGGATCAGAAGAAAAGCCTGCATCAATAAGCACCCACAAACCAGACATCTTTGAGGACATAGACACTGAGACCAGAAGATCATAGAACCATAGAATAGTTTGGGTTGGAAGGGACCTTAAATATCATCGAGTTTCAACCCCCCTGCCATAGGCAGGGACACCTCCCACTAGACCTGGCTGCTCAGCGCCTTGCCCAGCCTAGTCTTGAACACCTCCAGAGATTGGGCATCCACAACNCTTTGACCATCTTTGTGGCCCTTCTCTGGACCCTCTCCAACAGCTCAATGTCCTTCCTGTGTTGAGGGCTCCAGAACTGGACACAGTAACTCCAGGTGGGGTCTCACCAGAGCCAGTAGAGGGGCAAAATCACTTCTCTTGACCTTCTGGTCACACTCCTCTTGATGCAACCCAGGATTTGGTTGGCCAAAGATGCTCCCTACCATTCTACTAGAAGGCAAGCAGCTTTTCCTTGCAGCACATTTTAGCTTGAGAGCCTCCCCATCAGCCCAGGTCCCTGCAGCAGTAGGATATTTGTGAAATAAAACCCCAAAGTTATTCCAGGAAGCTGACCTCTACCTTTTTACACAGGATATTAAATAGACCCCAGCTGTCTCCACTTAGAAGTGACTTAGTTCACATGCTTTATAAAGGTCCATTCAGCTGCTTTCTGAGTTATCAGAGAATTGAAGTGACTTTTTGTGAAAGAGAAAGCCAAAATTTTTGGTGATTTACCTCCTTCTTCATACAGGTTTTCAAACATCTATATGTTTCAGCATCTATATGTTCTGAGATAAGAACCTATGTCTGGATTATGAAAATATTTGACTGAGAAATAACTGTGTCAAGTCTGTTTGGAAGAAAAAGACACAGCTGAGCTTATTTTTTTTTCTTTTTTTTGGCTAAATCTAGAAGACACAGTAGTTTTTACTTTCCATGAATGCCTCTGCACACAAGCCTCCATGGTGTAGGGCTATTGAGCTAAGTGCAGTATGTGGTTTCACTCCAGAAGGCAGAGAAATGACAAATATTTAGATTTTCCAAAGCACAAGAAAACTTTTTGGGCTCATGAAAATTTCAGTGATCCATGCATTAGAAAGGCCATGACAATTGTCCATCCAGAAAAATTTTAGATAAGATTGTTTCAAGGACTCACAATCTCTTTAAAAAGAGCCTCCATTTCAAAGCCAACAAAATAATCCTGCATTATTTCTGTATAAAAGATGTGCTCTGGGTTAAATGAGCTCTGGAACTGAGTGAATAAGGCAATTTAAAAATGATGATTTCATGCTCAAAAGTTCAAGGTGGCCTTAAATTTAAGGAGAGTTGAAAAATTTTAAGAAAGGAGACACACTTTTAAAAATACATATTTCTACTGCACACAGAAATATAGAGAAAAAGAGGCCATCTGTTTCAAAAACTAATTCTCCTGCTTTTAAATATTGATATTCCCTGAGCAATGGCCTGCACTGGGCTGTGCCCCAGGAAGGGTGAGCCATCAGATGTTTACCCTTTTGGATATTGCCTGGGCTCTTTGCCATGTACATCAGGCTTTATAATTTTCATTTGCTCTTTCCAGAATGCATTTAATAAAATTTAATAAAATTTACTATCTTATTCCACTTAGGAGTGGATGTTATTTCAGTTCCAAGTTCCTAATTCCAATGTCACGTAAATTTTTAAAAACAATTAGCTTATGGGATGGGTTTTCTTCCCGACTTGCCCTCATTTCCTTTCAATTTCTTCTTTTAACTTTAAGAAAGAAATCTGTTCAGACATTTTAAAGGCAAAAAATTTAAAGTAATTGCTGTTCTGCATGTCTAAAAAAAACCTCATCCATGTTATTAAACAGTAATTTTGAACTTCCTGGTGTAAATGCAGTAGAATCTTGATATTTTCATGATTTTTTCTTTTCCACATACACAGAGCAATTTGCTCTGCTACAATTACATTGTCTTAGTGGTTCCATAATAAAAAAGCTGCTTTCAACTTGTAAATCAAGCCATAAAAGATCTAGCTCCACACACCCTCAACTTAAAAAAAATGATGGAAACAGCATCTTTTACCATTATTGACGGATTGATTTTAACTGAGCAATTTGGACTGATATATTTTGAGATTATAGAAAAAGAAAGCTTCAAATCCCCCCCAAAAAATTCCAAGAGGTGAAGGGATAATGCCACTACTTTCCAAGAACTCAGGTCTTACATAATTGAGAGTGGAATATAAGTTAGACACCAGAATTTTCCAACTACTAGTAATTCTACAATCCCATAATTTGCTCATAGGGAATTTATGGCTCTGAAATGATGGGTATCATCAGAATTTCATCAATAACGAGATCATTATCCCACTTATTGGCAAATCCTTCAGGAGTAGGGCAGAGTGAAGGGAATTGAGAAAAATACGTAAGAGAAATCATATCTGAGCAAGGGTTTGATGGATGGACCACTGGCTGGATAAGGAGCTGGTTGAATGGTGGCACTCAAAGAGTTGCAGTCAATGGCTCATTGTCCAAGTGGAAACCAGTGAGGAGTGGTGTTCCCCAAGGATCAGTACTGGGACCAGTGCTATTGAACATCTTTGTAGGAGATATGGACAGTGGGATGGAGTGCACCCTCAGCAAGTTTGCAGATGACACCAAGCTGTGTGGTGCAGTTGATACACCTGAAGGAAGGGATGGCATCCAGAGGGACCTTGACAGGCTTGAGAGGTGGGCCCAAGCCAACTTCAGCAAGTTCAACAAGGCCAAGTACAAGGTCCTGCACCTGGGTGGAAGCAATCCCAAGCACAGACACAGGCTGGGTGGAGAGTGGCTTGAGTGCAGCTCNTGGAAGAGGTTGCCCAGAGAGGTTGCCCAGAGAGGTTGTGGATGCCCCCTCTCTGGAGGTGTTCAAGACCAGGCTGGACAGGGCACTGAGGAGCCTGATCTAGTGGGAAGTGTCCCTGCCTATGGCAGGGGGGTTGGAACTTGATGATCTTTAAGGTCCCTTCCAACCCAAACTATTCTATGATTCTATGTGACTCAACATCTTCAACACACAACTTCAGCTATTCTTTCCCTTCTAGAAGGAGAATAATAAGCAGCACAGCATTAAGTCATGCTTTTTCTTTTTAAAAAGATATCACAAATGTAAAGGCAATGTGATGAATAAGATTTCAAGCAACAAAGAGGTGCTCAGTTCTGCAGAAGCACTAACTTGTCTGGACCCTTCCAAGAATGCCAAGTCTTTTAAGTTTAATGAGACATTTAATTATCATTTTCAGAATATAGTCACTGATTCAAACCTGTCTGGATATGGGTATTATTACTTTGATCAAAACTTGTTGCTCAGTGTTTTTATAAAAAAGCAGAGGTTAACATTAAGGCAACAAATTGATTAGAGATGTCTGTGAGAAAACCACAAAGATCGGTGGGTAAGCCTATCTCCATTAACAATCTAGAAGGTTATCTAAGGATAAAAAACACACTAATTAAAAGTGCAGATGCTGCTCAATCTCTGTGTCATAAAGATCACAAAGTATGCTGGTAGATAAAAATAGCAACATCAGATTCACCTTGTAACCTACTTCTATTAGTGAAAAATAATCTAGGTTAACTTCCACCATTGCAAAGAAACCTGGAAATCAATAATAAAAGTTCTAGTTCTGTGCTAATGAATAGTAAGTTAGAGATAAACTAATTGTAGCCATAGAAATATTTTTTCCTGACAAGGGCAGATGTACCTAGCACTGAAATGATGCAACCTGTTGTTCAGGGATAAACATGGCATTGTACAAATTGTTCAGAAGACAACACAGAGACAGATAACAAATATTCCATAAGGTAGAGGAGGAACCATTTATGGGAATGAATTGGGAGGAGTGAAACAGGGCAACAGAAATTCTGAGTACCTGCCAGTGAAAAAACCTCCTCAGGTTTAAAGAACTGTATTTAAACCCAGTTTGATGAAGTCAATAGCTGCAGAATCTAAAATTGGAATGGTAAAATCCCAAGAGTGGGACAACCAGAACTGTTTGAATCAGTATCAATCAACTTCAACTTCACCAGTGGAAACACAACCTTTGAATTTGCAGCTGGATTCTTGGTTTAGCTAGAGGATGTGGATGCAATTCCCCCATTAGCTGTGAGTGATCAAACCTATGGATAGATATCTCCAAGTTTTGGTTTTCAGACCATAACACAAGAACTACAAGACCTTCCTTTTGGTTAAAATATTCTTCTTTTGGTTAAAATATTGAATAGATGGTGATTCACTCTGTAAAGTCAGAGCACTTAAAGATCTTGTTTGGAGAATCTCATCTGACTGTAATTTATTGAAGGGCTGTCATTTATTATGAGACACATGAATATTCCAGACAGCCACAAGAGTTTTTCTAGGAAAATTATCTGATCACCAGTGTAGGGCAACTGTAAAAAAAATAATATATAACACATAAAACTCTAAATAAGCACAATCTGATTTCATTTTTACTATGCAACCTAAAAACTCATCACAATATATTTATATGATGAAGAAAGGGGTGGAAAGCCAAAGCCAGGAAAATGACAGAATGTGGGAATCTTACTAAGACTTTCTAAAATAAATACAATTTCAACATTGTTACGATATATCTATGAGAAACCTATCATTATTATTTATATGTTGGATTTTGTGATAACTTTATTCCAAATGCTGTTGCTAGGGATGTTAAGGCTTGTTGTAAATAAAAGGCTTTTCTATCCTATATCTGGTTCTCATATTGTGAGGTTTTTAAAAATGTATGATTATATATTTGCTATGCCTTAAATGTTTCCAAATATTTTTTTTTTTTGGGTAGAAACACAGTCCAATTCCTTGTCATAATGAGGGAAAGTTAAATGTGACATTCAGTGGCCTCTCTCTTTTTGTGGGCAAAGTCCTCTAAGGTTGTTTCACTTCAGCAGGAGCTGTGCATCCAAACCAGAACTCCCCCCAAAACATCTCAGCACAGTCAGTACATTCCCAACTCTTATTGCCAAGCTAAAATGAAAACGGTCTCAGTTCAGAAATGATTGAGGTGGTTTGCTCTAATCAAATTAAACCAGGCAAATTTTCTTTTCAAAGGTAACTGTCTACTCTGCAGCTGTATGCAAAATACCACATCAAATGTGAAAAAAAAAAAGAGAGAGAGAGGAGAAAAAAAATAGTGATAGAATTCTGTCCTTACAGTAGAGCCCTGGCTCTACAGACTAAGAGAAACAAAAGCACCAGTGCAGCATTTCACAGAAAGCTCTTAGAAATATGCTCACTTAAGAAATGGTGAACAAAGTGCTGAAATTTCCAGTTTATAATTAATTGATTTCAGGGAGAAGGGAATTCTCTGGCATTGTTAAACAGCAACAGACATATTCAGTTATTTCTCACAGCGATCACAGTTCAAATAGATATTAAAAATTAGCCAAGGCTTGACATAAAAGAGAAAAAAAAAATCTCCTATGCTTTTACATTCTATTTCTCACTTCCTTTCTCTGTTTCTATCAAGAACATGTAACACTCTGTACTGACTAATGTTGCAAAAGTCCAAACTCAAGAGGTTTCACTTAAACTCAGTATGATTCATCTGCACTAGAATCAAGTTTTCTGTCATTAAATGTGGAAAAATCCCACAAAGATGAATTCACACATGAGTTTTTTTATTTTCTTTTACTAAGAAAAGATCAATCACCTCTTAATGATAATCCTGATTGATAAGGAGTCAGTGTTTGCATGAACACTTTTAAAACAGCACAGAACTTTTGGCTAAGTTTGTAAATTGTTTGCTGGGTATGTCATAGGAACCTACCCCTGGGCAATTCCACCAACATAAACAAACTGGCATATTCCAGAACACCCCGTGTTTAGATATTGAAAATCATCACCTGGTCCTAAAATGATGAGGGTTTCTTCTTAGGTGAGAGATACCTCTTCTAAAGCCCTAAAAAAATACATCTAAAGCATCATATGGAAGAGTTTCTTGTTACTCATATAAAGCATTCTTTGTCATGCTTAAAGAATTCACAACTCTGTTAGTATTTTAAGGGCTGATTCTGAAAGGGTTATTTAGCAAAGTATTTCCTTGTGAAGATTTTCTAAGGATGGGACAAATTTTTGATGGCTAATAGTAAATAGCTAAGCAGGAAAATCAATACAATAATTCAGATGTAATGAGGAAATAGTCTACAAATCAACAGACACATTTCCACTCTTTGATGATCATCTCATTAAAAGCTTCCCAAATGGAAAATGTCAAAGTAAATGATGGAAGAAAACACTTTTTGGAAAATGATGAAGTGTTTGTTTGTTATATAGAAATGCTTTAGAGTTTAAAGTGATAGCTGTTAAATAATCTAAAATATTTTTCAGAATAGAAGAAAAATACGTGAGGAACTGATATAGGAGGAAAAACTCCCTCTCTTCTGAAAGCAAAAAAGCAGCTAAGTTACACACATGGGCACAATTAGCTTTTGGTAATCTATTAGATCATTAAGAATCAACTGAAAAACAATGAGATTTCAAACAAAATGGAAAGAACAAATAGCTGATAGACAGATGAAAGGTTTTGGAGGTTTGGAATGAACAACAACTTCTATTTTAGGTTATGAGACTTTATAAAGTAAGTTTAAAACTGCAGAGCTCAGCTAAGTCAACTAAGAGTTGCTACAATCACTCTCTATAAGAAGTCCTGTTCCACACTCCAACCAGCAGTAGGTACCATGAAGCAAACTGGTCCCAGTCAATCTATTCTACCCTAGACCCTTTTTTCAGGGCTGGACTGACCACTCTCTTGTGTTAAAAAGCTCCTGGACCCCACTCCAACAACCCAGGGGATGCCAATGCTTTGCCTGGCAGTCACAGGCTACCACCAGCAATGGTTTTGGTGAAATGAGTTGGTTTTCCACTTTAGGCAGGACCCAGCAAGACTCTCCAAGAACAGCACAGACACAGCCACTCACAGATTAAAAAAAGGAAGGGAAGACTGGATTCAGTAATCTAAAATTACTAACATTTACTCACACAAAGACTGGAAACATGTTTCAGAGTAAGATTTGAAGAACTCTCAAATTCACTCCAGAAACTGAATTTCCTAAAGCCTGGAAGGTTATTCCATATTCAACCCTTCCTTCCTGACCTGCTCTTATCTTGTCCTGTTTCTGGCAGACCATGTATTCAAACTAAATAACCACATCCATTCCTAATAAACAATTCATATGGACAGGAAGAATAACACTTATTTTCTCTACGTGTGCTCACTCTGTGTACTGCAGGGTCACAAACAGATGATGACAGGACAGCATTCATGTCCAGCCACCCTTCATAGAATCATAGAATAGTTTGGGTTGGAAGGGACCTTAAAGATCATCGAGTTCCAACCCCGCTGCCATAGGCAGGGACACCTCCCACTACATCAGGCTGCTCAGTGCCTTGTCCAGCCTGGTCTTGAACACCTCCAGAGAGGGGGCATCCACAACCTCTCTGGGCAACCTGTTCCAGTGCTTCACCACCCTCACTG
>VZTY01019005.1:10818-29030 GCA_013400935.1 Turnix velox
CTCCACCTCTCTGGAGGTGTTCAAGCCCAGGCTGGACAGGGCACTGAGCAGCCTGATGTAGTGGGAGGTGTCCCTGCCTATGACAGGAGGGTTGGAACTCGATGATCTTTGAGGTCCCTTCCAACCCAGACTATTCTCTGATTCTATGATTCTCTGATTCTCTCCCCTTTCCCACCTGCCTGCTCTGAGCTCTGCTGGTTCTTGCACTTGATGTCTGTTACCTGGAGACTTCTTCATCTGCCTTTTCCATCACTGTGCATTTGGTATCACACATCCAGCTGCATTTCTCTTTGTTTGATGTGAATCTTTGCTCGTTTGTGATGGAAATGCACCACCTAAACCACTAAGGACACCTCCCTCCAGCGTCTGCCTCCAGCCCTCACTGACAACCACTCCTGCCAAGTGTTTCACCCAAGAACATTAATTAAGGGAAGGCTGGTGACCAGGGGCAGAATGTGTTTCATCAGCCCATCCTCCCTGATGTGGTTTTGTAGGGAGACTCCTCAGAAGTGTCTGTAATTAGTACCCTGAGAGTGCAGGGGGTGTGGGGGGGACAGGCTGAGGGACACTCACTTCACTCGGAAGTCGTCGGCAGCCATCCTGCTGTTGTCGATGTCCAGAATGATCTTGTTGTTGTCAATGGTTGCACAGACAATCTGGAAGAGAGCAGAGCATCAGTCTCACTTGGCTCTGTGGGTGTATCACAGGCAGCAACACCTCACACTTTCCCTTTTCTGTTCCCTTCTTAAGCAACATTGTCCTGGAGCAGAGCCGTTGCAGGAGGTGCCTTTGCCTCCTCAGCTCACAGGCAGTGAAGAAAAGAAGTTGGGTTTAGAGCTGTGAGATGGGATTTCCCACTTTCAAGGTCTGAAGGCAAGTTCCAACCTCAAGAAGTTGGAATTTAGAGCTGTGAGATGGGATTTCCCACTTTCAAGGTCTGAAGGCAAGTTCCAACCTCAGGGTCCTTCCTGGTGACACTGACTCTTAGCTGACATTGGGCTTCTTGGTTTCAAGACTAGGAGCCTTGAGCTGGAAGGTGCCTTCAAATCTTGTTCTATAGTTTTCTTTGCTTTTCCCTTTCTCCTGGCACCTCACATTCCCTCAGTGATCCCATCTTTCTAACTGTACAGTGAAAACACAGTGTAACAGTGCATCCTGCTCCTGTTTAAGAGGATTATCCTACCTGTCCCACCACAAACTCAGAAGTAAGCTGTGAATAGAGGAGGAAGAACAGAAAAAGGAGATTACCTGATTCTGGAGATCCTCAATTTCCTTGTAGTAGCAGCTGTAGTCGCGGGGCTCACAGGACAACCCCTGTGTGGCGTACCACTCCCTGATCCTGCACTCCAGCTCAGCGTTCTCCTTCTCCAGGCACTTCACCTTGTCCAGGTAGGAGGCCAGGCGGTCGTTGAGGTTCTGCATGGTGACCTTCTCATCGCAGGATGAAAGCAGACAGTCGCCACCGAGGCCACCAACGACCACACCACCTCCCAGGCCAAAGCCCAGGCCATTGCCATAGCAGTTGCCACCTCCAAAGCTCCCACCAGCCAAGCTCCCGACACTCAGGCCCCCTCCATAATTGACTCCTCCGCAGTAACTCCTTCCAGAAAAGCCTCTGCCACTGCCTAGCCCGTAGGAAGAGATCCGTGCTCCACCACCACCACCAATGATGCAGCTGCCACCACTGCTCCTGCCTTTGCTAGACACAGTAATTGTCTCCTTAATGTTGCAACTCATGGCGACAGCAGCAGCTGGAAATGCAAGCAGAAGCCCAAAGCAAGATGCACAGCTTGATATTGAATCAGACTGCGAGCTGCCCTCTGCTCACAAAGCCCATTTTATACCTTCCACAGGGGGTGTCACCTCCCGTGGGGCCGCCTGCTCCAGCCCTCCCTGCCAAGAATCATTTCTCAAAGGGAAGTTTCCTTTCAAGAATCCTGGTAGACGAGGAAGATGCTTTACATGTCTCTGGCTAATTTCAAAAATACATTAGCAATAATGTTTTATGAATCATCAGCTTTTTGTTTATGATGCAAACTTTTACAACATTAAGCCAGGAAAAACACTGTCCTAAATTATATACCAGGAAGAAATCATTAAAGGTTATTGCATCAAAGGGCTCTTTATCTCTCATTAATTTATTTTCATTTTATTTTGAGTTGAATAAGCAGTTTTCCTGCAAGGTGCTGAGGTTGGAATACGTGAGATGAAAAAGAAAGGCTGAACGTGGAGTTAGAGTGGGGAATGATGTCTGAGGGATGAGGTAAGAGAGAGATCAGAGACGTGGAGATGAAACCTCCCTGTCTCCAGGCTGGCAAAGGGACAGCTCCAGACACACAGAGCTCGTGGAGCCTTCTCTTCATGAAAGGTTCTGCTTGTGTGATCCTGGCTCTCCACAAACACACAAAGGATTTGTTTCTTTATGAGGAGAGGGTAAAGTCAGGTAAAAGTATTTTAAATATTTCCTGTACTTCAGAGCAATTCACTTCTGCTGCTTCCATCATCACCCACCGTGGATGTTGCTGGGGAAGGGGAGGTGACTTCAGGCAGTGAAAATGGGGCTGGAAGGACCCTGTGGGCAGTTTCTCTGCATCTCTGTGAGCTTTGGGGCTGCTGTCCTGGGGAACACAAAGCTGAAACTGCTGATAGAGCCAGCAGAGCAGTCCCTGCCCTGTGTGATCCAACTGAAGGTTCTTCTCTATCACTAATGTCTCCAGATCTTAACTAGGCAAAGAAATGAAAAGGGAAGAATCTTTTCCCTGCTCTGCCATCAGAATTCAGGCTGAGCCCAGTACTCTGAGAGGCTTAAGGGCAGTGGCCTCCCCAGGACAACCTGTTCCTGCTGGTCATTGACCAGGAAATGTGTCCCACAGGACACTGGGACTGGGTGCTGGCTGGGAGAGAACCTGCACCAGAGAACCAGGGATCTCTGAGGCTTGTTCAAACTCTCACTCCCAGTCAGGATTATGCATTGCACTAGTAATTATGACTAATAAGTAATCCCCCTTAGAGGAAGGAGGATGGAATATCCATGGGTTTGCCCATCATTTTACTGCTCTTCTCCTCCTTGTTTCTGTTGCAAAGATACCTCCCATTATCTCTGCATCCTTGGATCCAGTACAACAAGAGCCAGCAGCATTCCTGTGATATCTCAGCAGGCTGGAGACAGAGGTGGGGAGAGACTTGCTCAAAGTGATTTAGTCAGAGACAAAGAGTCTGCAGTGCTCAGCTGTCCCCAGTGCAGTGCCCAGTGCCAGCCTGCCCTTCCTGCCCAGCTCTGCTCCACGCCAGCCCCACGTACAAAGGAGCAAAGCTGAGGATGGGTGAAAACTCTAATAAAGTTATTGTGTATGGGAAGGAATACCTGGATTTCATTATTAGGACAAGGAGAACATAATTGGAGTCGGGGTGTGGTGGTAAAGAATGAGGCGAAACTGATGTAATGGGGCACAGCTTGAAGCTTTGCCTCTCCTGCTGCTGCTGATTCCTCAGCAGTTTCCCAAGAGCCCTCCCCTGTCCCACACTCATCCTGTGGAACAGCCAACGCAGGCACAATCACAGAATCACAGAATAGTTTGGGTTGGAAGGGAGGGGAGGGTGTCTCCCTGCCCAGTGCCCTCATCAGCACAGAGGGGATGACTCCTGCTTCTCTGAGATGTGTTGGTCCTCTGGGGACCTGAAACTTTATCCATCAAACCCACCTCTTTGTGCCAGCTCTCTGCCCAGCTCCTTCATGCCACACATTCCCCCTTCTTCTTGATAATTTTCCATCTAGTGTTGAGGAAAGGGGTACACTAGTAAAGCTCAGGTAAAAATAAAAGCTCCAAAGGCTTTAAAAAAAAATCAGTTCAGCTTTCCCAGCTGTTTTCATTGGGTTATTTGAACTCAGGAGTTTCCTCAAAGAACTATGGAAATCTCATGGAAATTTAGTTTCCAGCCCAAGGTTTTCTGCTCCATAATTTGTGGCTCCTTAATAGAGGGGTTTGTTTCCAGGGTGTTTTCTGTTTGTCACAAGGTGACTTCTCAGACACATCCCAGCCTGGAGGTGAACAAACAACAGCCCAGTGTCTCAGGAGCCTGGACCCCCCTGAGGACTTTCCAGAGGCTTATTCCCAAAGTCTGGATCATTACAGCCTTTCTGCCCATGTCATTAAATGTCTTTCACCTCTCAGGAATTCAGGCCAGCTCTTCAGAAAGTGCCACCTTTGAACCATTGGAGCCAGGGGAAGCCTTTGCCACAGGTCCAGGGGATGTGGTGGGGCAGCTGGATGTCAGCAGAGGTGGCAGGAGCAGGGGAATCATTCCCAGAGGAAAGCAGAGAAGCTTTTCCCAGTGTAGGTGGCCTCAGGTTTCCAGGAGGCTGCAGACTGGAAGAGTGTCAGTGCAGTATCTCTGTATTTTTAGGAAGGAGAGTGTGAGGTCTGGTGGGTTGGGAAACACCATGGCCAGGACAGCAGCAGAGAGAGGGTTGTCTTCTCACTTGGCACTGAAGAAGGCAGGAAAGACAATGGGAAATGGAAAAGGGGAGTTTTGTTTCTGACTTTCTCAGCCAGAGCTGTGAGAACAGCCGGGATGTGCTCAGAGGAGTCCACCCCATGGAAATTTGCCTTTCTAACCATGATAAATATCTCTTTTTGATCTCTTGTGAAGTGCTGGCCTTGCACCTCCTCTGAGGGATTTCTGCATGGAGTCTGGGGTTTTCTGAAGGGCTGGAACTGATCTTTAAAGGAGACTAGATTAAGTCTTGGTTTAAAAACATCTACCTACTCTTATGAGTCACTGCTGCAGTTGTTCCAGTGTCCCATTTTCTTACTCTACTCCAGCCCCTGGGAACCATTTGGTTTAGTGTCTGGCAGATAAAAGAAGAGAAATACTCTGAGACATTTACTCTTCAGGGTCTGTTCCATCAGGAGACGGGCACCTTTCACCCTCTCCTCGTGCCATGAGGACTGAGCTTCTTCAGAGAGGTGTCACCTACGGGTCCATGGGCTGGCACTTTCCTGGAAGGTGTGAGGTTGGGTTAGCTGTGTTTCTGTGGAGGTTGGTGTGTGAAAGAAGTGACACTAGAGGAGTGTGACACTCTGCACCATGCAGGGGAATGAGCAAGGTTTTGTTTTGCCTTTGTCAATGGCTGTGACCCTGTCCCAGCCCCACACAGTGTGCTGGTGCTGCTGGGACCCAGCAGGGTGGAGTGAGCGTGGAGAACCTGTCACTGCTTGGCTTCTGGATGGACAAAAACACCCTCCAGCTCATAATGACTTTTAGCTGAAAACTCAGAAGGACTCTGCAAGCTCAGCACGGCCACTTTGTGGCTGTTCCCCCAGAGAGCTCCAGGCCCCTGAGGTGCCCAAGGGCTGCTCCAGGCAGCTCAGTGTCAGCACAGCCCAGACAGCAGCCACAGCCTGGCTCTGGCTCTGCAGGGGCTGAGGGAGGGAGGAAGGATCTTTGCCTCATGTGTAAGCACATGGTGGATCCGTGTCTCCAAAGGCTCAGCTGCCTTTCTTGCCCATTGTATTTTCTGCTGAATTGCACTTTAACAACTCCTCTCCTCCCCTCTCCACTTCTCCTCATGTAAGGATGGGCTTTCAGCAGTTTCTGATGCTCAGGTTGGAACTCTTTGAAAAAGAAGGATGACCAGTAAATGACTCAGTCACTATCTGAAAACAGATAGGAAGGGAAGCTTTTGCCTCCAGCCCTTTTCCCAGTGGGAAGATTTCTATAAAATGTGTAAGGGGTAGGTCAGAATTTAAGTCACGTCAGCAGAAATGGAAGTAGATTTGGAGACCAGGATTTGCTCTTTGACTCAATCACAGGCCCCAGGTGAGGGATGTGATGTGCCTGAGCAGGCTGTGCACATCATGGGGGTCCCTGTGGGATTTGACAGGGAGAGCTGCAAGGTCAGCCAGGCCATTCCCTGGCTCCTTTCTTCCCAGTGCACTGGGATCCTGACCAGTTGAGGCCAGCACCTGCTTTTCTGAAGGAACTCAATTTTTGGACACAGGTTTCTTGATTGCATCAGGCAGAAGCAAAGTTTTATTAGAGAAGTTTTTTCACCAGCAGGTACATGAGTGAAGGTACCACTGGCTACCTCCAGCAATAGTGGTGGTTGGACAGACAGACTGGAAAAAGGCAGCAGCAAAAGAAAGCAGAATGTGGCCCCAAGGCTCTGCTCATCCCTCTGACACTGCTTAGCACTGCTGAGGAGCTCAGAGCTCCCTCCCTGCCCTTTGCAGAGACACACAGCAAACTCTCTCTCTCTTCCTCCATGGCTCTGCTTCAGGCTTCTCTTGCTTGATATTCTCGTTCCTCTGCTTAATCACAAATCCTTCTGCAAGGCACTGGAGAGATCAAAGGAAACATTGCTTTGTTTATAGCAAAAATAGATTCTTTCCCACACTGTGGGATCTGACAGGCAGCAGAGCTCTGCCAGAACAAGGTTCTGTTCTGTGGAGCAGCCACTGCTCTGTGCCTCCCATCATCTACTTCCCAGTGCCCTCCCAGTGCCTGTGAGCTACTGGGGGACCTGGTGTGGAGCTGCACTTCTCACCTTGGATCTCTGCAGCTGCACAGGATGGTATCTGGGCAGATGAAGTGTAGGTGTGGGTCGTCCTAATGATCCCTCCTCCCCCTATCCCACTTGTTCTGGAAACTCCTCCGAGCCCAGAGGACTGAGCAATTCCTCCTTGCTGGCTGAGGGGACAGAAAACAACAGGAAATGACAGATAAACCAGGATCTGTTTTAATTTTCACAAAAAGTGGCAGAAAATTGCAGTGATCTTTCTTCTTGTGACAGTGCCTGGCATAAGAAGTGAGGGTGCAGGAGCTCCAGCTCTCACTCACTTTGCTTTTATGTGAAATGACCCAAGAGAGGGGAACTTTGTGGGGTGATTTGGTGCAACTCACATGAGGTCCTGCTGGCCCCCCTCCAGCAGGCAGCGGTAGGTGTGGATCTCCTGCTCCAGACGGCACTTGACATCCAGCAGGATCTTGTACTCCTGGTTCTGACACTCCATCTCTGCCCTCAGCTCAGCCAGCTGCTGCTCCACACACGTGATCTGGGTCTGCAGCTCTCCCAGGTGGTTGTTGTAGCGACACTCCGTCTCTGCCAGCGAGGACTCCAGGTTGTCCCTCTGAGGGGAGACACCAGACACAGCCATGAGGAACACACATCTCAGCAGTGAATTCCTCCACATGAGCTTTTTACCCTTTGCACCCACCTGGCTGAGCTGGGCCTGCAGGTCGATCTCCAGGGCTTGCAGTTGGCGTCTCAGTTCAGTCACTTGATTGTTGCACGTTTCCACCTCCTGACCACTCGTAATAACCTCCCGATTCACCTCCTCAATCTGAAAATCACCAGAGAAAAGGTGTTCAGGGAATGGTTAGTGTGAGTCACATGAAGGAGGAAGGGCAGAGAAGCTCAGAGAAACCATAGAATGAGAAAGGTTTGGGTGAAGACTCTCAATCTAAAGAGTCTAATCCCTGCTGGTCGTTGAGGGGGTCCTCCAGAAAGGCAGGGGAAGGAATTTTTAATAAGATCTGTGATGGGAGGACTAGAAACAATGGATGTAAATTGGAAAGGGGTAGGGTTAGACTCGACATAAGAAAGGAATTCTTTACAGTGAGGGTGGAGAAGCACTGGAACAGGTTGCCCAGAGAGGTTGTGGATGTCTCCACCTCTCTGGAGGTGTTCAGGAACAGGCTGGACAAGGCACTGAGCAGCCTGATGGAGTGGGAGGTGTCCCTGCCTATGGCAGGGGGGTTGGAACTTGATGATCTTTAAGGTCCCTTCCAACCCAAACTATTCTCTGATTCTATTCCTCTTGTTGCCCCATTCCTCTCCCTGCTTCCTGCCTTGTGCACAGCTCCTGCCTCAAGTCTCACTGACGTGCAGAAATCCCTGGTACCCCATGAAGGGACACAGTGTCCCCTCTGTCACTTGGGCAATTTGAAGTGATGCTAAAGGCTGTAACAGTAGGTTGTGTGGGTTTAATGTGCAATAATCATGGTGGGAGTGTGGTGTTGGGCAGTGTGGGTTCACTCACCTTGCACTCGTACCAATCCTCCACTTCTTTGCGGTTGCGTTCGATCAGCGTTTCATACTGGCACCTCATCTCCTCCAGGATCTTCCTCAGGTCAGGGCCAGGGCAGGCATTGACCTCCACACTCACATCTCCAGTCGATTGCTTCCTCAGACAGTTCATTTCCTGCAAACATCACCCATAACGAGTCACTTTTTGGGCAGAAGGACAAAGCCAGGGAGTGAAGTGCCCTTGAGGGGAGAGCAGAGCCCCTGGCAGAGCTGGACCTTCACGGAGCTGCAGGATGTGTGATGGGTTTGGGCAGGGGAAGGCAGGACCTACCTCCTCGTGGTTCTTCTTGAGGCAGCAGAGCTCCTCCCGCAGCGACTCGAGCTGCGCCTCCAGGTCGGACCTGCAGAGCGTCAGCTGGTCCAGCACCTGGCGCAGCCCGTTGATGTCCGCCTCCACGCTCTGCCGCAGCGCCAGCTCCGTCTCGTACCTGCGGGACAGGGAGAGCACTCAGTGCCACCAGTCAGTGCCACCAGTCAGTGTCAGTGCCACCAGTCAGTGCCACCAGCCCTTCCGAACCCCTCCGAGACCTCCTTGTCCCCAGCAGTGAGCTACCCGGGGATACTCGGGTACCCGGGGGTACTCACTTCACTCGGAAATCGTCGGCTGTCATCCGGCTGTTGTCGATGTTGAGAATGATCTTGTTGTTGTCGATGGTTGCACAGACGATCTGGGGAGAGAAGAGTCACTCCTCAGTACCCTCAGGCTGAAGCCCGGGGCTGTGAGACACAGCACACGGGAGCAGAGAGGGGCAGCAGGCAGGGGCTCAGGGCAGTGAAGACATTCAAGGAGTAAAACACACAGATGAGAGGCAGGAATCATGGAGGAACAGTGAACCTTTTCCTGCAGCAGCCACGCTCCACACAGCCTTTGAAATCTCAGTCTCACTTTCACGGCTAAGAGATTTCAAAGCTTTGTTTTGAGACTTAATTACAAACCTGTCTTGTTCTGTCTCTTTCCTCAATTCTTTTCACTTTTGTGTGTTGACATCCCAGGATTTTTGCCAACAAACGTTTTTAAATTGCACACTCCAGGTGTGCTGTGGCACTGCTCTCTTTGTTCTTGTTTTTAATTACATCTCCTCGATTTCCCAACTCTACGTGAAAGAGCAAACTCACAAAAAAAAGGGCAATAGTGTTCAGCTGGAATTCTGGTGACAGAATAAAATGGATTCAGGCACATTAATGTGATCCATTATTTATTTTTCTCTCGGTTGCTCTCTTGGCACGTATCTCTTTAAACACCTTGGCACAGACCTAGTTGAGAAGCTGCCAAGTCAGTGTAGATGTGTTCCATAAACAGAACATTTTTCAAATAGACTTAATGAATAAAAGAGATGGAAACAGCCCAAGACTCAGGGTTTTACCTTTGAGCTCTGGGCTCTCTGTGGGCGTTCTGAAAAGCATCTGACAGCAGTGAAAGTTCAGTGTGGAACCAGCCCCACAGGAGAAGCTTGCAGGGGAAAAAAGCAGCTGAGAAATGAGATTACCTGGTTTTGAAGATCTTCTATTTCTTTGTAGTAGCAGCTGTAGTCCCTTGGCTCACAGAAGGGGCCCTGCTTGGCGTACCACTCCCTGATCCTGCACTCCAGCTCAGCGTTCTCCTGTTCCAGGCACCTCACCTTGTCCAGGTAAGAAGCCAGGCGGTCGTTGAGGTTCTGCATGGTGACCTTCTCGTCACCAGAAAGAAGGATGCCATCACCCCCAAAACCACCTCCACCAAGCCCCATGCCGAGGCCACCGCCAAAGCGAGCGCTGCCACCGCTGAATCCCATCCCTGAGCATCCTCCCAGCACAGCAGCTCCTAAACCACCTCCATAATTCCCACCAACCAAACTGCCCGTGCTCAGGCCTCCTCCATAGCTCACACCACACGAGTAGCTCCTGCCAGAAAAGCCTCGGCAGCTCGTGTACCGGCCCGAGGACACCGAGGAGATCCGAGCTCCTCCACCACCACCTCCACCTCCACCAACACCAACAACACAGCTCCCGCCACTGGTCCTGCCCCTCAGAGAGCCACTTGTCTGCTTAATACTATAACTCATGTTGAGGGCAGCTGCAGATCCAAGGCAAAGCCCAAAGCAAGATGCAGAGCTGAGAGTGCGGGTGGCTGCTGCCCCACGTCTCTATTTATAGCTGCCAGAAGGGGAGTCACCTACAAGGTGTTTCTTCTTCCCACGGGGCTGGCTAGTCTGCCTGTTTATGCCAAGAAGAAATGGCCCATGGGCAGTTTCCCTCTAGAAATCCCAGTTCACAAGGAAGATACTTTACATGTCAGCAGCTTATTCCAAAAAGTAAAAGAAAGTTTTCTGAGTCATCAGCTTTTTTTTTTTATATGATGCAAACTTTACAACAAGTGGAGAAAAAAAGTTTGCCCTACATTCTGTACCCAGAACCATTGGTATTTACAACATCAAAGTGGCCTTTTATCTTTTTATTCATTTTTATTTATTTTATTCTTAGTCCAACGAACATCTTCGTGTCACATGCTAAGGGGGGAGTCTGTAGGATAAAAATGGGAAATTAATATAAATTCTCACTTCTGAATAATAGTGGGTTTGGTGGTGAAAAGACCAGAGATCTCCATGCTGGAGGTCCCAGTTTCTCTCTGTGCTGAGGGTGGCAGCTCAAGTGCATGAAGTAATTTTTCAGTTTCTCTAATTTCTGTCCATTTGTGGTGACCACAGATAAAGAGCTGAGAGGAGAGAGAGGATCTGTGTGTGATAAATCCAGTTCCAAGCAGGACTGAGATGGATCCAGCAGCTCTTTCCCATTACCAAGAGTGAGAAGGAGAAAACTCTCCCTGTTTCTCAAGTGGATTTGTCAGAGCAGCAGAGGCTTTGTCACAAATGAGCATGTCCTGGGAGCTCCATCTCTGCACTGTGTGTGGCTCTCCAGGGGACAGAGACTTCTCTTCCCTACAGGGTGGAATTTCCAAAGTCACCTTTGACTCCAGGACGTGGCTGGTTGGAGGAGCAGATGTGATAAACCCTCATTGGGGTGAGTGTGACTCCTGACAGGAACCCTTTGAGCAGCCATTGCCTCAGGGAGAAGGACAAAGGGAACTCTTGTCCCTTGGCCACCTCTGGTGCCACTGGGGAGGGACTGTGTGTGCAGTGAGGAGACTCAGGAGTGTCCCCAGGTGTGTCCATCTTCTCACCAGCCTAGGTGGGGACCCTCTGCTCTCCAGAGAGATAATTTGATTTCTTTACCTCAATGAGAAATGCTAAAAAGACACCTACTGGAGGCTGGCAGCACCCTGAATGTTCATGGTTTGTGTGGCTGAGGGAAGGAGCTCACTCAGGGACAGGGCTGGAGTCTGTCACATCCCTGGCTGGGACTGCACTGCCTGAAATACAAGTCCATCCTCCCCCAGAGAGATCCCCCCTGCTCCTCACACAGCCCAGCCTCACCACGGGGAAAATCCTGGGCAAAGAGGGAGTAAATCTGCCTTTCATCCTCCGTTTTGAGGAATATAATTGAAGTCAGGGTGTGTCTGTAAGAGCCAACAGACTTTACATTAATGTCTGCATTGCTCGGAGCTTCACTCCTCTCTGTTTGCCCAATTGCAGTCTGGAGAGAGCAACTCTCTGCAGTGAGGTTCCCTGAGTCTGGGAATCACTGGAGATACTGGACATTACTGGTGGGAACTCAAACCCACTCTGTGCTGGGCACTGGGACTGTTGTCTGTGCTGTTTGCTGGTGAGAGGCTGTGAGTAACCCTCACACAGCCCTTGTTGGTGCAGGGGGTGTGTTTGCTGCCTCTTCTCCTGCTCTGAGACACCCTCTTCTCAAACACCCTCCTGTGGTGGCCTCAGCAAACACCTCAGTGGGCAGAGGTGGGATGAGGTCAGCAAACCCCTCAGTGGGCAGAGGTGGGATCAGGGAGCAGAGGGAGCTGTAGTGGGTGTCAGTGTGGACACACAGCAACAGGCAGTGCAGGAGGAGGCTGGGAGATGTGACATTCCCCAAGGCTGCTGCAGGCAGAGGGGATGCTGACGGAGCCCAGACAGCAGCCTGGCTCCTTGCTCTCCTCTCACCTCATCTCCCCAGGCTGATAGTGTTTTCTTGTGTCAACTACAAGGAGGGAGTGTCTGCTGTGGCAGGACTTGGCTCTGAGAAGCATTGCTTCAGTGCTGTTTGTGCAACCTCCCTGGAATATGATTTTATCTTGTCACTTGTAATTACCACTCCTAATTTGCATAATGTCCATTAGGCAGCACTTATTAAACACTTCTTTGATGTGATCCTCAGCTGGCTCCAGGCCTCAGCTGCAGACCAGGGCTGTTTTCTGGGCAGTGACTCACTGGTTTATAGCAAAACTCCTGTAAGGCAGCTGAAATAATTATCACAGTGGGTTTGGTAACAGCCTAAGCCTTGGTCTTAAATACAGCTGAGAGACTGAGCAATGACTCCATTTCACTTTCCTTCTTGCTGACTGCTCACATCTTCATGCTGCCTCTGAACATTGGGCAGGGCTGAAGCAGAAGCTCAGAGCAGAGCCTCTGAGCAGCCTGATGCAGGATGTCCCTGCTCACTGCAGGGTTGGACTGGGTGCTCTGGGAAGGGTCCTTCCAACTCAATTCATGCACTGAGCTGGGAAATCTGCTGCTGATGAGACTTTTCTCATCTCTATAATTCCTTATAAATGTTATTACACAAGTCCAAAGTAACCAACAGTTCCAACCCCAGGGGTGGTTGTATGGGTGTGAGTGAGGCTGTACCTGTCTGTGTGCTTCATTTATAGAGAAATGATAGTTTCTATGTCACACTAGATATGGTCTGCTGCTAACATAGTGCCAGTAATGGGGTGCAGCCCTTAACCTGGGGCAGCAGCTGGGAGAGGGGCCAGGCTGGCCCTGCCTGCAGCAGCTCCCAAGTGCTTCTGTAGCTCCTTTCTCTGGGGTAATGAAACACCAGACTCTGTCTGTAACCTGGCTGGTGATTGTCTCTTACTTTCAAAGAAACTCTCTCCCCCCTCTTAACTTGTCTCTCTCTTTTATCTTCCCACCTCCTGCCAGCTGGTTCCTCCTGTTTGCCTTTTATAAAAATGCATTTGGAGGTTCTTTATTTAGCATTTGCTGTGGGAATTGTTTTCCTGCAGAGCCCAGCACAGCTTTGCTCCAGTGGCATTTGGGGAAAACTCATTGTCCTTGATTTTCTCCTGTCACTGCTCATTCCTAAGAACTTCAAGGTGTTAGATATTGTGCTTTATTAAATTATTTTGTATTGACACACACCTGCTTTAATGGAAACTGGAGTCTTTTCTTTGAGGTGTGCTGCTGACCAAAGCCAGGTGACAAATGTAACTACCTGCATAACACTTTTTAAAATATTCATTTACATGGAGAAATTATTTCTCATGTTCAGAGCTGTGTCACTAAGTTTTATTAGAGAGAAGCTTTGGTGGTTGTGGGACAGCTGAGGACAGAAGAGGGATGAGCAGAGGCATCTTGAGGACACCCCACAAGGATTTTCCTCCCTTTCCTCATCCCCTGGTGCAGGCTCAGGGCTGGCACAGCCCAGCTTTGAGGCCACTTCTCCCAGCAGGAGCTGCAGGGACTCCTCTTCCCACCGGGCCTCTGTGAAAGGAGAGATCTCTGGTCACCAAAGCCCCCACATCCCCCCGAGCTCAGCCCAGGAGGAGGGTGCTCAGGCTGGTTCTGTGAGGTGAAGAGGGAGCAAAATCCCAGGCTGCAGGAGGCAGGGAAGAGCCAGCTACTTTGCATCCAAATTAAATTTCCCTAAGCTTTAATTAAAATTGTATGAAACTCAGAAATGTTTAGATTATTTACCTCTTTCAGTTTAATTGAGCTGCCAGTCCCTAAACCTGTCTGGCTGCAGAAAAGCTCAGAAAACTCTCAGTGAAATGACAGTGGGGTCCATCAGAAACCCCTCTGGGCTCAGAGCCAGGAGCTGCCTCTGACTCTGGCAGCTGAGACAGCCCCGTGGCCACAGAGAGGACACGGTCTCTGGGTGTTTGTCAGAGACAAATCTGCAACTGGGTCGTGGTTTGCTAATGGCTGCACCCTGCCTGGTAACAGGTCAGTACCAGTTCCTCACCACAGCTCTGCTTTTACCACTGGGATCACAACTTTTCCCATCCCTCAGAGCCCGAGCGAGCCCTGGCCCCGGCGGTACCCCCGTACATGATGTCGTGCTGGCCCCCCTCCAGCAGGCAGTGGTAGGTCTGGATCTCCTGCTCCAGGCGACACTTGACATCCAGGAGGGTTTTATATTCCTGGTTCTGACTCTCCATCTCTGCCCGGATCTCTGCCAGCCTCTGCTCCACGCAGGAGATCTGGCTCTGCAGCTCAGCCAGGTATTTGTTGTAGCGACATTCCGTCTCCGCCAGCGAGGACTCCAGGTTTTCCTTCTGAGAAAGGAAGAAGCACAGAGGGGTCTGAGCTGCTGCCTCCTCAGCCCCTTGGGTTAAGGCTCTGGTTGTGCCATTTTCTTAGGGAGAGATGTGGATGGTGGTGCCATCCCCTACCATGGTGAGCTGGGCTTGCACATTGATTTCCAGAGCCTGCAGCTGACGTCTCAGCTCAGTGACCTGCTTGTTGCTGGACTCAATCTCCTGGCTGCTTGTGATCACCTCCAGGTTCACCTCCTCCACCTGCAAGGTTAAAAAAGAGAACCCCATTCCTCACCCCCCTGCACGGAGGGGGCTTCACCACCCTCTTTGTCTGATTGTTCCCAAACCTACCCCACCCCCAGTTTGTTGCAGTGGGATGGTGTGTGTAGCACCACGTTGTGGCCCCTCTCCCATGGCCAGTGGGTGTCTTCATCTCCCATTTTTTCCCCAGCAGCAGAGCAGAGTGTGTGTGCAGGGTGTGCAGTGTGTGTGCAGTGTGTGTGCAGTGTGTGTGCAGGGTGTGTGCAGTACCTTGCAGGTGTACCACTGCTCAGTCTCTTTGCGGTTGCGCTCCATGAGGGTTTCATACTGACATCTCAGCTCCTCCAGGATCTTCCTCAGGTCTGGGCCGGGGCAGGCGTTGACCTCCACGCTCACATCTCCCGTTGCCTGTTTCCTCAGACAGCTCATTTCCTGCAGAGAAGGTGTGGCTGTGTCAGTAGTGTTCACAGCCAGGGGGGGACTTTGTGTGTGGATTCTCTGAGAGTCAATCCAACCTCCTCGTGGTTGGTCTTGAGGCAGCACATCTCCTCCGTGAGAGCCTCACACTGCAGCTGCAGGTCAGTTTTGCAGCTGGCCAGCTGGTCCAGGACAGGGCGCAGGTTGCAGATGTCGGTGTCCACGTTCTGCCTCAGGCTGCACTCTGTCTCGTACCTGCAGCACAGAGAGATCAGTGTCTCAGGCAGCCCCAGCAAGCCCTTGAGCTGTGTCTCTGAACATGGTCAGTGATGTCTGTGCTCAGTGTAATCCCCATCACCACCACTCACCCCCCAGACTCACTTCACCCTGAAGTCGTCGGCTGTCATCCTGTTGTTGTCAATGTTCAGGAGGATCTTGTTGGTCTCCATGGCTGCACACAGGATCTGGGAAAGAAAAGGCAGGAGAGAGATCCAGGTTTGTGCTTCCTCTGGTTGCAGCAGGCCCTGGAGAATGCAGCCCACTTCTTTTGTCATGATCCATATATTGGGATTATTTATTGGGATTATTTCTCAGCAAGGTGTTGTTACACCAAGGGAACCTGTGTCTCAGCCTGTGCTGAAACTCTCTGTAAATGCAGTTTCCTCCTCCCTCACTTTTCCTCATGTAAAAATTGCTTCATCCACACCTCCTCTGCCATTTGCCCTTGGTCTATCTGCATGCCAAAGCCCAAAGAAATAGTAGAATTTTCTGGAAAAGCAGGGATTTACCTGGTTTTGGAGGTCTTCAATTTCCTTATGAAAGCAGGTGTAGTCTCGTGGCTCACAGCTGGGCCCCACCTTGGCGTACCACTCCCTGATCTTGCTCTCCAGCTCCGCGTTGTCCCCCTCCAGCAGCCTCACCTTGTCCAGGTAGGAGGCCAAACGGTCGTTGAGGTTCTGCATGGTGGCTTTCTCGTTGTTGGCAAAGAGGATCCCGTCCCCACAGCCCCCACTGCCCCTGCTCAGGCTGCTCCCCAAACCTCGAGCAGCAAATCCAAGGGCTGAGCAAGCCCTTTGGGCAGCTCCAAAGCTGCCCCCCGTGGCACTGCCCATGCTCAGCTGCTTCCCGAGGAATCCCTCGCTCAAACTGCCCGTGGAGAAGCTGCTGCCCCACTCACAGGCTGGGGGTCTGCCCGAGGAGGAGGAGGAGACCCTCCTGCCACTGCCTGCTGCTGAGCTGCCCTGTGAGCAGGAGGTGACAACCTGCCTCACCCCACAGCTCATCCCAGCAGCAGCACAGGGAGCCCAGGTGAGTGATCTGCTGTGATCCCTCCTCTCTGCTGCCCTATTTATACCCTCATCCCTCCTGGCTGCTGCCACCACACTCTCTTTTTCCTTCCTTCCTTCCTCCTTGTGTGACCCGGTGAGGATTTTTCAGCCGGAAATATTTCCCCAAAGGCGTTTGTCTCCAGAAATCCCACAACAGAAAGATACTTTGGTTAACAGAAGCCTGTTTCAAAACGACATCAAAAATGGAACTTCCTGAATCATCAGGTCTGACCTGTGATGAAGCTGAGGAGCAGCAGTGACACCAAACCTGGCAGTGCCTGAGACTGCCCGAGGAGTGAAACATCAGCCAGCCCCGGCGTGGGCGAGTGGAAGCTGTGGGAAAGTCTCCCCATCCCCTTTGCCACTAGAAATGGGGGTGCTCCCCTCCAGCACCAGCTCCCCACGGGCCCCAGGAGCAGAGCCAGGGGAGCTCTGCTGCCCTCAGAGCAGCCACAGCCTGCTGGCAACATGGAAATTCTCCAAAGAAAGGGAAATGTGTTACATTTAGAAAAGACACTGGGAAAGGATCACCTTTAAGAAGATATTGAACCTCTTTTGTAGATGGGAAGCAGTGAATTGAGGAAGAAGGGAAGTAATTAAACTGTTCTGTCATCTGAATCTTTCATTTTATTAATATCATTAACACAGCCAAGCTAATACCAGCTGGCTTTTCCCCACGTGCTTGGCATGGAGTTTGGCATCCAGGTCAGCTGGGAACATCCCACAGAGGGTGTGTCAGCTGCAGCCCAGCTCCAAATATTGCTTGCTTTGTCTGGGGACTTTCATTTGTCCTGATTTTATCTTGACACTGCAAACCCAGAGCACTGCCATGTGGTGTGGGCTCTGCCTGTGTCTGTCCTTTGGTGAAGCCAGAATTAGCAGGTGAAGCTGGTGCCAGGGTGCACCAGTGACAGGGACATCCCAGATGCTGGTGTCAGGTGTGCCTTGGTGGCAGTGACACCCCGAGTGGAGGCTGTGGCAGGACAGAAATCAGGCACCTCCACACGGTGCCAGCAGCAGGATCAGTCTTCATCCCCTAGAGGAACTGCAAACATTGAATTTAGCTTCCTGCAGGAATGTTTGCCATTTCATTTTTCATTAATTAAAACTTAGCTATTATCAAAACCAGCTCTTGCTTCTACTGAAGCCATTTGCAGTGTTTGCTGAGGAGATGTCTTGGTGGCTCTTTGTTTCCTCCCTCCCAGGCTGGAGGCTGCAGACAGTTTGTCCCCAGCTGGAGCTGGGAGTCCCTCGTGGCATCACGGTGTCCCCAGGAGCAGGGAGAGGAAGAGGAAGGGTGGATGTTGAGGAGCTCCCAGAGGGGACTCAAAAACAGCCCTGCAGGCCTGCCCAGGAAAAAATTATTCCTTCAATGAACAGAAAAGCCTCCTCCGGGTGAAGGTGCTGCTCCATGTCATCAGCTTTGCAAAACATGGAGTAAAAGGGAATTAGACTTGGGCTGGACATTTGCATCTTGGGCTGTGCCTGAGAGGGGAGAGCAGGATGGTGCAGGGCACTGGGATGTTGTTCAGCTGCACAAGGGATTGGGTTCTGCAGAGCAATGGAAATGAGGGAGAAAGATTAGATTTCCCCAGAGGGAAGTCCTTTGGGAATCTTGGGATATTTTAGGGCTGAAGACCTGTTTCTTACACTGAGGCATGTGAAGTACAGCAGGCATGCTGAGGCCCCAGGCAGGAGATCCAGCTTTTCATGTTATTACAGACATGCCCCGAGTCACTGGCTCCTTTCAAGTCCCTGTGAC
>VZTY01019006.1:3780-28374 GCA_013400935.1 Turnix velox
GCTTTGAGCAACCTGGTGTAGTGGGAGGTGTCCCTGCCCATGGCTGAAACTGATCTCTAAGGTCCCTTCCAACCCAAATCATTCTATGATTTTAATAACAAAAATAGCACTTTAGCTTCATCACCTGCCGCTGCCCAGGCCTGGCTTCTCCAACAGTCTCATTATTATTTAATTAATGCTAAAAAACAAGAAGAAAAAAACCAAAAACCCATTCTGCAGCCATTTCTGTGCTGTCAATCACCCCCGGTAAGGCCTACACAGGGAAGCAGCAGCCTCCACTACCGGGATCGGGTCGGGGGTTCCCTCAGCCCCGGTGAGTTCGTTCCCTCAACCCCGTGGGGGATCCTTCAACCCAAGGATTTTCGTTCCATCAACCGGTGGGGGCTCCCTCAGGCCCGGGGGGAATCGTTCCCTCGACTCAAGGAGTTTCGTTCCCTGAACCAGGGAGGGCTCCCTCAGCCCCGGGGAGTTCGTTCCCTCAACCCAGAGGGGGATGTTCTCTCAACCCAAGGAGTTTCGTTCCATCAACCAGTGGGGGCTCCCTCAGCCTCGGAGGGAATCATTCCCTCAGCTTCGGGGAGACCGTTCTCCGAACCCGGGAGGCCGATCGTCCTCACCCCTCCCCGGATCCCTCCTTCCCCTCTCGGCCTCCCCGCTCCCCTCCGCGCCGGGGCCGTTCTTTCCCTTTCATCCCTTTCGCGCCCCTAAAAAGGGCGATGGGCACTTACCGCCGTGCCCTCCCCTTCTCTCCCGCGGCTCCTCCTGTCGTTGCCCTTTGAAGGTTACCGTGGCGACTGGTCCGGGCGAGAGCGAGGCGCATTGACGTCAGGCCCAGCGCTGATTGGCTGTCCCGGTAGGTTTCCGGTGGGAGCCGCCGCTGCTGCTGCTGCTGTCGCCGCCGAGGCCGCGGCCGGGCCGAGACGGGCGGGGGGCGGTGAGGGCCCGGCGGAGCCGCCCGCTCCAGGTGAGTGGTGGTGATCGGCCTGGCTTCGTCTCACTGGGGCGGCCTTTGAGGGGAAGAAGCGGAGCGGGTAGGCCTAAGGCCTTGCGGGCCGGCGGGGAGCGGCCCGGAGCCGGCAGCCCCCCCGGGGCCTGCTCTGTGTGTATGAGGGGGCAGCGGCCTTCAGGGAATAAGGAAGAGGCCGCACCGGGTTGTTGCCCCTTAGGCCTAAAAGAACCCTCCTAGGTCTAAAAGAACCCCCGTAGGCCTAAAAGAATCCCCCCGAACCCAACGCAAGGCCCTGGGAACGCCCTGGGGCCGTTCTCCCGCCCCGTTGGACGTCTCCGGGGAGCGACAAGCGGTGATGGGCGGGCTGGGCCGGCCTGGATGAGTGGGGAAAGCTTGGGGTTTGCAAAATGTAGCAGAAAAAAATATAAAAACCGCGTCGAAACGCTTGGTTTTGTTTTTTTCTTTTTTTTTTTTCTTTTTTTATAATGATTTCTTTGGGATTTTCTGCGCTGGCCTTGAGTTTTTTAGGAAAAAAAAAAAAAGCTCGTGTGTGATGTGTGTCAGCACCGCGGTGCTGCTGAAGGGTGTAATTTGTGGGCTGTGACGGAGCCACCGGGTGTCTCTGGGGCTGTTCATTAGGACTGACCTTCCCTGAGCAAATTGTCCCAACAAAAGGAGTAACTGGAGAACTTTCAGACACTTTTTCAGTCCACACGAAGTCCATACGTGGTGTTTATGTAGAGCCTAATGTGTCTGTCTGTGCATATTCATGAGGGGATTAACTGCGACAAGGAAAAAATCTGTTTGAAGTGTTAGAAATTTCCTATTAACTCGAGTCCTGCTGTAATCTCCATAATTCCAAGGGTTCTGAGCGTTCTGTTGCCTTTGTTACCTGTGTTTCTCAATCTGCCACCTCAGTAGGAAAAAAAACACACTATGCTTGCACGATTTGATTTTTTTAGTGACTTTTCCCCTCAAAATTATTTAATATTAATCCATTTTTTCCCTTTCACAAGCAGATCCTGGGATCAACAGTTCTTGCTGCATCTTCATAAGCCATTGGCACCGTCCCTGTTCCAGGTAACTTTCTTTAAATTTCATCAAAAATGCCCTGAGTAATTATTTTCTCATAATTTAGTTAATTTTTTTATGAAAAAACAACATGAAGTGTTTATGTATGTGTAAAAATAACATGTCAAAATATATTTTGAAGTGACTCTATAACTTGAACAGAACACTTTTAAGAACACTTTTAAGAACACTTTTAAGAACACTTTTAAGAACACTTTTAAGAACACTTTTTGTTTTAAAACATTGCACCAGTACAATGATAAAGTCTCTTGAAAATGTGATTTAGCAGCAAATGTGTTTAAAGATGTTCTGCTGATGATTTAAAGTTAAAGAAATATTTTTCAGTGTATCCATTGAGATATGAAGAGGGCCAATTTAAATGGGAGAGTAGCTTTTTAGGAGTCGTTCCCTTCATTCTGCAATTTCTGCTAGTGGACTCTGCCTTGACATTTGTCAAACTGGCTTTGGCTTCAGCCTTAATGATTTTTCACTTCCTAATATTCTTCATACTCACCTCTCAGATTCCCATCTAACACCCACCCATCTCCTGGTCATCATCCACGTGATCCCACACGGTGATCAATCCAGTCCTGAGAAATACTAGATTTAATCAGGAGGAAAGTTTAGGTGGAAGCTTCCCTGGCTTGAAGTGCTCACAGAGCTTGAGTTGTTGGAGCTTTCCCAGCTCAATAGATTGCTTTTACTTTTGTGCCAGGTCAATAAATTGCTTTTACTTTTGTGCTTTTACTTTTGTGGCTGTAGAGCACCAGGGTTTTTTTTTTATTTCTTTCCAGGTACTGAGTTAAATTCATAGCTTTTTATTTCACAGTTTAGCTCAGTGGCTAGTCTTATAGATAAAAGGTATTCTTATGATATTAGTAATATGATAATGATGCAAAACTTTCTTTTGGGTAGCATAATGTGCCTGTATATATCAGATAGCATAATCTTAATTTCCACTATTTATTTAACCTTTTTCTTTCTCTTCAGCAATGGCAACTTCCAGCAGCAGCAGCAGCGAGGAGGAACGTAGCCTTCGAGAATGTGAACTTTATGTCCAAAAGCACAACATCCAGCAACTTCTGAAGGACTGCATTGTCCAGTTATGCACAGTGAGACCTGAAAGACCCATGGGATTCCTCAGAGAATACTTTGAAAGATTGGAGAAGGTAGAGAATTGATGGGGATAGGGGGGTGAGGAGGGTGGATCAACATAAATTTTGTGATTTAGAGGCTGCTTAAGGTTTGACCAGGGTTTGTATTGACTGTTTGAAGTTGGGACTGATGTTTTTGGAAAACAAATGCTATTTTCCAGTAGTGTAAAGGCATTTCATCATGGTGTGAAAGCACCTCTGGCATAACAAAACATATAGAGCAGAAGATAAGCTGGAAAGGAGACTGGGATGCAGATGTAATCCCTATCTAATGCTTACTCATAGGCAGCAATCCTGTCTGTAGCTGGATGATAATGGTGGTGTTTGACCTTGGTTAGACACTCATGATGGATATTTGGCATCTTAGATTGAGACAAATTGTTTACTACAGTTTGTGTAGAGCATAGAAACACCAGGCTGGGGTAGTTAGAAGTCAGAGGGAAGTGTATGCCTTCCCTAGGAGAGCCAGCCTCCTGGCTCTGCTCAGTGGTGGTTTTTAGTTTTGTTGTTCCTCTTGCATTTGTCCTCAAGGTCTCTCTCTTGTTGTTGTTGTTGTTGGAAGCATTCTGGGATTTTGGGAATGGGAAGCATTTTGTCATCTTGGTGCTTGCATTTGAAACCATGATTTCATGTTCTTTTGGACACTTCAGTGTGTATATTATTATATTAGCAAAGAATCTGCTGTGAAAATGGGAGATTTTAAAGGCTAATGCAGAAGGAAGGTTAGATCTGACAACTCTTCAGAACAGCACTAGTAAATAATGGCTGTGACCTTGCCCAGCAGCCGTTTGCTAGTGCTGCCTTCAATGCTTGTGTACTGGAGGTCTATTTTTTTTTTCTTTTTTTTTTTTTTAATTCTAGCTAGTTATCTATCGCAACTTTACAGTCTGCCTTCTAAACCCACTCATAGACTGGATAAAATTGAGGCCATGTCGCAGTATGTTTTTTTTAAAGACTGAATTTTGAAGGAAAACCAGATACAACTGAATCAAGGTTACGATTTTCTCTCTAGTTATCCTGACAAGTCATCTCTTCCTCAGCACACACACACAGAGCTGATTCACTGTCATGTTATTAAAATACATTGAAGATATTTAAACATAGTTATTCTCTTATCCAACAGTGTTTTGATATGAAACTTCCATGCTAAAAGCTGCTGAAATCATCCCTGGAAGCATCAGGAGCTCAGTATTTTATATTTTATCTGATGCTGGAAAAAAATACTGCAGCTGAGGTTTATTATTTTTAAAGTGTTGAGTTTTTTTAATAGATTAAGTGTTCTGTATGTGAGTGAACAGCATTTTTCTGTGGTTGGTGGTGTTGTCCACTTTGTAGGGTCAGTTTAAACTGAATACTTGCTGCTCCTCAAGCTGGTTTTAATAAGATTGCAATTGAGACTTGCTCCTCGGAAATCAGAAGATAGAAACAGAGTTTTAAATAGGCTTTGCCCCCATGGTTTTGGAATGTAGCACTATTTTATCAATGGACAAAAGGCAGGAAGTGAAATGTAATTCCAGGGATCTGTGCTTGCTCTCTGGCTACCCGAGAGGTGTAAAATGTAAACTCACTGTAATGGTTATCTGCTGTCCCTTTCCTCAAAGAGCTGCTGTTATCCACAGCCCCTCTGCACCTCCGGAGTGGTGCCTGGCAGCCAAGCAGCAAGCTGCCCAGCTGGGCAGGGGACAGTTTCATCAAGGACACTGGGACAAACCCAGCTTTTAAAAGTTGCAGGAGCTCTCAGAGAACAGATGACTCCTTGTTCTTTCAAAGCATGTCCCAAAACCCTGTTTCCTTAACATTTTCAGAAGGTCATTTGATCAGTTATGATGCAAATGCTTTGGCTTCAAGGTTGTTTTGTTTCGATTTGTTTTTAATCTGATTTTAGGTGATTGAGGTAAATCTTCTGGTACACAGAAGAATCAGATTTCTGTTTGTCAGACTGGTTAGACTTCATTTTATTTTAAGTTTTGTGTCACCACAGCACAACAGGTAAATAAGGAAAACATGGAACATAAAGTTGTTGAATTTGTGGCTTGCAGGGAAAACCCCCTTCTGTTTGGCCTCTAGCATCCTTCCTGCAGCTCCTTTGTAAGCAGAGTTCATATTTCTCCTAAAATAACTGTTAATGATGGAGTATCAGGTTGGTCTATGACTTGACCTTGTTTCAAAAGCTTCTCACGTGATGTGGATTTCTGAGGAATTGCTCTTCTGTCTTTCAAATTTAAAAAGACTTAACACCTCCCAGCTGAGGGACAGAACTGCTGCCTTTATAGTTGGGAAAAAAACGTGTTTATCACTGGCAATGTTGGGTGCACAGGCAGAAGGCAGAATCAACTTGTTTATCCTTCTTAATTTATTGACCTATTAGTGTAACTTGGTAAAATAAACACCATTGTGATATGAATGTTATGAATGGAAGGCATATCTGCCATCTGTTTTGAAAGGCTTTTGATCTTGCTTGCTCTAGTCTCCTGTTTGCCTTAATGTGGGAGTAGGAGAAGACAGGAAGCAGCCTGGCTTTGGCAGGCTGGATTGTAATGTAATATGTAACGGCTTTTGCTTGTCTGGGTTATGTGACACCAACACTGTCTTCCTTCCTGTTTAGGAGGAAACAAAACAGTTGTTGAGTCAACAGAAGTCTGGTTCTCGCTCGGACTCGAGGGAGGATGAAATCTCTCCTCCTCCTCCCATGAACCCTGTGGTTAAGGGGCGAAGAAGGCGTGGGGCCATCAGTGCAGAAGTCTACACAGAAGAGGATGCAGCATCTTATGTTAGAAAGGTGCTCTAGCTTTTAAATGTTGCCAAGAATTGCATCTCCATCTATCCAGTGTGTTGAATAAAATTGAGCTCCTGCATCTCTGCTAAGTCTTGTGCTGACTATAAAAAGCAGGCCTGTGTGTCTAGATGTTTAATTGTTGTGCAGTTTAGCCATTTATGCATAACTTAGACCTGATATGGTCAAGCAATCTGAATTATTTGAATCTAGGAAATAACATACTTCCATCTCTGATTTTATCCATCATTACAGTGGAAAAAGAGCAGAACTGCAGAAAGAAAGCAGCAAAAAATTATCATTTAACTATTTTTTTTTTAATTTCCAAGCAACACCCTAAAATACTTAAGATCTTTTATGACATTGGACAAAGCCAATCTGTCCAAGGAGCTTGTTGTTCAGAAGAAAAGCACAACCAATGAAAATCAGCACCCACTGGTTCTTTTTTCATACCAGAAGTTAATCTATGACCCTATAAATAGGTATTAGATGGATTCATTGTCTCATAAGCTTTCATTGAGGAAGAAAATTAAATTGACAAAATTAAGGACACCTTATTAATGTTTATAAATATGTAAAGGTGGTTGTTAGAAGGATGGAGCCAGGCTCTTCTCAGTGACATCCAATGATAGGACAAGGAGCAGTGAGTGCAAGCTGGAACACAGGAGGTCCCACAGAAATATGGTAAAAAAGTATTTCACAGTGACGGTGACAGAGCACTGGCACAGGCTGCCCAGAGAGGAAGTGGATTCTCCTTCTCTGGAGACATTCAAAGCCCACCTGGATGCCTTCATGTGTGACCTGATCTCACTGTTCCTGCTCCAGCAGTGGGATTGGACTAGATGATTTCTTGAGGTCCTTTCCAATCCTGATATTCTGTGATTTGGTCCTGTGAAAAGTTCATTTAGTTGAATAAAAACAAATGCAGGGTGCTGGAAACACTCAGCAAGTGTTTTGCAGCAATGTAATATTTTTTTATTACCCAGGGAAATGCAGTAGTTCTTCAAAAAATTAGTTACTTTTTTTTTTTTATTACATCCTAGGTTATTCCAAAAGATTATAAGACCATGGCTGCTTTGGCAAAAGCTATTGAGAAGAATGTGCTCTTTGCCCACCTTGATGATAACGAGAGAAGGTAGGAAGAAATCTTAGAGGTTAAAATGCAGACTTGGGAAGAGTTAAATGTGTCATAATGTACAAAGCTTCTTAGCTTTTTTAAAAGGGCAACCACACAGAGGGTGTGGGAAAGGTATCAAAGGGCTGGTGGTGCAGATTGTCTGATTTTTGGTGTCCTTTTTCTTTAGTGACATCTTTGATGCAATGTTCCCAGTGACTTACATTGCAGGAGAGACTGTCATACAGCAAGGCAAGTGACATTTATGTTGGGGAATAGGCTGGAGATGGTGAGCAGACTCAGGCCTAGTTGCTGCTGTTAGATTTGGGTGTTTTTTTGAGGGTGAGGGGAAACCCAAACCACAAACCAACCCAAGACTGTCTGGTAGAACCTGTTACATCAGTTTTTGGATCCTGTTCTCTTCCAGTAATCCTGGAAATGTTGCTGATCTCCCATGTACCAGTAGATGTCCTCTTTCACAGAACCGAGGGGAGTGTGAAATCAGCAAAATGTGAAATTTCACCCTTGTAAGCTGTGAAAAATTTTTCTCTGCCAACATTATTAGATTCTAAACTGGCTGAGACACAGGTTCAGTGAAATATGTATGCTTGCATGGCTTTATTCCCTTCTTATCTTGTATTAATTTTTTCCTTTCCTCTTTTAGGTGATGAAGGTGATAACTTCTATGTTGTTGATCAAGGAGAAATGGATGTAAGCATTATTGGTGGTTTATTAGGGGCATCCTCAGCAGAAGAATATTCTGATATTTCTAGGCTTTTATACACATCCTTCTATTGCTTTCCTCAAAAGTTTTTACTTGTAGAAGCTTGTTTTGCTTTGGATCCTCTTTGCTTCTTAGTGGCTCAGTCTGAGTTGTGTTGACTTTCAAAATGAATGATTCAGGCACCAACACAACCTTAACACTCTGAGTGTGGGATGAAGTCTGTTTGAGGTGTGGGACTGGCTGTGAAGTGTTGCTGAAATGGTCAAATCTCTAGAAATGTGCGAATTTCCCTTTACTAGAAAGGAAATACGAGGTGTCAGGAGCTTCCATCTTGTCTCTGATAGCTCACAAGATGCCCTGAGCCCTGGCTTATCACCCTGTCTTATCACCCTGTCCTGCCTTTCAGGTTTATGTGAATAATGAGTGGGCCACTGGTGTTGGTGAAGGTGGAAGCTTTGGAGAACTTGCTCTTATATATGGAACCCCTCGTGCTGCAACTGTCAAAGCAAAGACAAATGTGAAGTTGTGGGGCATTGACAGAGACAGCTACAGAAGGATCCTGATGGCAAGTATTTTTCTAGCTGATGTGTGGCTTCTGCCTTTAATCCACGTTGTCTTTTGCTAACCTGGAATTAATGCTTTTAGTTTTATTATTCATTCAACTTAAACTGGTAATTTCACCTTCTGTCTGTGCTGAAAATCCTGCCCTCTCCTGTAAAAGAATGCTCATCACTCAGCATATGTTTATCAGGCATGTGGCAAGGGGGAATCTTGCATTGGTGAGTAAAACAATACCAATGCAGTAATAAAGTGCCCTAAAAATGTCACACTTACTGGTTTGCTTGTCAGATGTTTGCTGCTGCTCTCTATTTAGCTTGCAATTTGTAAGCAGTGTGTGAGATTAGCACTTGTGACTAACTTGAGCAGGTGTTGTGGATTTTGAGAAGGTTATTACACAGTAAGAATGAATTTGAGAAACATGAAGGCTGCAGTAAACTCCCAAGTGCTCTGTGAAGGTGGCTGAACCTGAAATATTACTGAAATAATTACATTAGAAAAGAGCCTTGAGGCTTTGGGGTCTGAGGGGGTGGTGTGTCTGGTTAAACTTACTTGTGTCTCAAGTTTTATTTATGTAAAATGTGAAGTAGAAAGAAAACTGACTTTGTGTCTTGTTTTTTTTTGTTGGTTTTTTATAGGGAAGTACTTTGAGAAAGAGAAAGATGTATGAGGAGTTCCTTAGTAAAGTATCTATATTGGGTAAGTGAGATTATTTTTATTCTGAAGTGAAATAAATTGCCATATTATAATAACCATTGTGGTTGAGAAGTTTGTACTACTTTTCTGCATCATTCTAAAGTAATTCTTAATTCAAGTCTTGATCTCATGCACAGATGGAGCCAGAGATAAGTTACCTCTTTATAAAGATGGAGCAAAAAAATACCATTTATACATTAATTGTTCATTAAAAGACTTTCTTTTTAATTTCACAGAATCTCTGGACAAGTGGGAGCGTCTCACTGTAGCTGATGCCTTGGAACCAGTGCAGTTTGAGGATGGACAAAAGATCGTGGTCCAGGGAGAGCCAGGAGATGAGTTCTTCATTATCTTGGAGGTAAGTAGGAGCAAAATTAAAAGCTCAGAACTTTTTTTTTTTTTTTTTAAAATGTGGCTTATTCTTGCCCTTAAATAGAAACTTGGAGAAAAATGAAGCATAGAGAATTCCTAAAGAAATAGTCTTCCTAGACAGGCAGAAGCTTATATTTAGTTTTTCTATTTTTATAAATAGCAGAAGTATTTCTAAATGTTTTTTTCCCAGGGAAAAAAGTAACTAATTTTTGGCTGAAACCAACTTATCTTTTTTAGAAAGTGGAGAACTTCTCTAGATGGTTAGTAATGTCTTGCTGATGATACCACTGTCTTTTGGAGTTTGTTTTGTTGTTTTGGGTTTTTTTTAATTTTTTTTTTCTAGCCATTCCTACTATTATGAGGGGAAAGAGAATGAAATCGATGCTTAAAATACACAAGATGTGGATAAATAATTGATGTGGATAAAATACACAAGACATTTTATACTTGGAGATGAGGGAGGACCAGTTGTTTTTTACAGAGTGTGGGGAATTATGCAAGGATTGTCAAGTGGCTTTTGACTAAGATGTCGTGACAGTTATTTCTGTGAAGCAGCTGGTTGGGTGTGGGATTTGATGTTTCAAGAGATGCTGGAAACTCCAATTGTTTCATGGCTGGGATTCATTCCAGGGCACAGCTGCAGTGTTACAGCGTCGGTCAGAAAATGAAGAATTTGTTGAAGTGGGCAGACTGGCACCTTCTGATTATTTTGGTGAGTTCTGCAGTGACAGCTGGGGTTATACACATCCTACTGTCACCATTTTACCTGGGCTGTGGGTGATATGGATGGGGTGGATTTGTTTAACTGCTGTTTTGGCTAATCCTTGTGGTTTCAGTCCCTGTCAGGTGAATATTAGAGGCACTTGGTGTTCACATGTCATAGAAATGTGGTCCTTCTAGAGTAATTTAAAAGGAATCAAGTGATATTTTGGTCTGTCCTCCCTACCCTGGGCCAAACTGTCTTTGAGATTGCCAAATCCCAAAACAGAAATAACCCAAATCCTACCTTTCTTCTTATACTTAAGGTTATTCTCCTGTTCTTAGTGCCCTTTCTAAGCAGTCCTCTTGCTCACACCTTCTGAATGTCCAGTTTGNGTTTCAGTCCCTGTCAGGTGAATATTGGAGTCACTTGGTGTTCACATGTCATAGAAATGTGGTCCTTCTAGAGTAATTTAAAAGGAATCAAGTGATATTTTGGTCTGTCTTCCCTACCCTGTCTTTGAGATTGCCAAATCCCAAAACAGAAATAACCCAAATCCTACCTTTCTTCTTATACTTAAGGTTATTCTCCTGTTCTTAGTGCCCTTTCTAAGCAATCCTCTTGCTCACACCTTCTGAATGTCCAGTTTGTCAGCTCCATAGATAATATAATCAATAAAAACTCTGCTGCAAGGCCTGAAGGGGGATGTGTTTGAGAGTAGTGATAGTAATGGATCTGATCAAAGGTCTGAATATCTCAGGATCTAGCACTAGGTATATAAAAGTTATTTATCTAGTAATTTCTCTCTCTTCTACTTTTTATTTCCCTTAGATATATCTGTCTATGGCAGTTATCTATCTAGTAATTTCTATCTCTTCTAATTTTTATTTCCCTTAATGCATACTCCTTGTGTTTCCCCACTCTAAAGCTACAGAATATCTCTTCCAACATGTTCAGGTGCTGCAGATCTGTCCCCCAGGGGTTTAATTCTCCCTTAGAACCTACATATTCTTCTGCACACCTGGGTTTTGGAGGGCAACAAGCTCAAGACTTTTAATTGGGCACAGAAGAAAAGTTTTTCTCACTTCTTCTGAACATACCTCATGATGATGCAGGAAAATTTACACTCTGAGGAGCACTAAGTTCTTTCCTCAGTCCTGAGCATGGAGATAACCAACCTAAGTGCTTAAAAATGAGCAAACAAGCCCAAATGTTTGTTTTGGCTTTATTGATGCTCATTGGTAGGAATCCCACCAGTGAAAACAAAGGCTTGATGAGAACTTTACCTCCAAAGATGTCATTTATCACTTAAAACAGGTATTTGACACAAAGTTTTGGGTCAAATGTGCCCATTTTGAAATGGGAATCCAGTGGGAATGAAATATTCATCTTCCACAGCCCCATGGCACAGTCAGGTTCTTAATTCTGGCTGACCCTGTGTCAGAGGGTTCTGTCTTGGATATTAATACCATGGTCTTATCCTGAGTTTCCTAGAAATGGCAGAACTGAACATCAGCATTCCTTAGATATTAGAAAAATAACTTTGTGTTGACATTGAAATGCGACCTTTTCTTAAATAGAACCAATGCTGAAAATTCTTCAAGCCTTTTCCAGTGAGACCTGAATGCAGGCAGGATGCTCATAAAATGAGTAATTTGGTTTTGGGTTTTGTTTTGGTTTGGGTTTTTTTGCTTGTTTGTTTTTTTGTGGGTTTTTTGGGGGGCTTTGTTTGGGTTTTCTTTAGTTTTTTGTATTTTTCAGGTTTTTNTACACAACTGCTTTTCACATAACTACACAGATACTCATTCTGATCAGTGCAAAAACCTGACTTACCTTCTTTTTCATTCCTGCAGCACTTAGAAACACCACTGGGTAATACCTTCAGCATTTTAGCACCTTGATTTTTAACTGTTTGCCCTTTTCCTCTTGCCCTAGGTGAAATAGCTCTGCTGATGAACCGTCCCCGTGCTGCNGGTTTTGTTTATTTGGGGGTTTCTTTTTGAGCTTTTTTCCTTTAGGATTTCTTTTTTTTATTATTATTTATTTAGAGGTTTCTTTTTGGGGTTTTGTTTATTTAGGGGTTTCTTTTTGAGCTTTTTTTTTCCTTTAGGATTTCTTTTTGTTTTTGTTTTTTTTTTTTTAACTGCTTACACAACTGCTTTTCACATAACTACACAGATACTCATTCTGATCAGTGCAAAAACCTGAGTTACCTTTTTCATTCCTGCAGCACTTAGAAACACCACTGGGTAATTCCTTCAGCATTTCAGCACCTTGATTTCTAACTGCCCTTTTCCTCTTGCCCTAGGTGAAATAGCTCTGCTGATGAACCGTCCCCGTGCTGCCACCGTTGTTGCCCGAGGCCTGTTGAAATGTGTAAAGCTTGATCGACCCCGATTCGAGCGTGTCCTGGGCCCCTGCTCGGATATTCTCAAGAGGAACATCCAGCAGTACAACAGTTTTGTATCACTGTCTGTCTGAAACCTCCCTCCCTCTTCACCCCACGCTTCACCAATTGTTCCCCTTGTGCAAGAGCCACATTGCCACTGGCATTTGCAGCTTCCTGTCTGGTTCAAAACAACAGAAAAAAGAAAAGAAAACAAAACAAAAAAAAAGCAATCAAAAAAAAAAAGTAATGAAAAAAAAATGTAATTGCTTATCATGGCACTATTTTTAATTTCCAGCATATTAGGTTTTGTGCTCTCTGTCCCATTAAATGAATAGGAAAAAGTTCTATGGAGATGTTTGCTGTTACAGCTTCTCTCTGTGCAGCCATGTCCAACTCAGGCAAATGCAGCCTTGCTTCAGGGAGGGAGAGATCTCCTCACACCATGCCAATTGCCATAAAATAAGGAGGCAAGAGTAGAGAGGGGGGGAAGCTTTTATTATTTTAAAGGTGTTTCTCAAATTGTTGGACAGGCTGTGGGTCATAATCTGCTGTATTTCCTTTCAAACAAGAGCTGCCCTTGTCATTGAGCTTCTGGTGGGCCTGGGGTTTTCTTTTCTTTTTTAAAAATTTTCTGGGTACTGTAATCCTGGGTTCAGTCCTGAGGCATCAGCTGCTCTGAAAGCCACAGTAGGAATTTAACAGTGTAATTGTTCCTGTGTCTGCTGGGTTGCTTGGTTTTGTTTTTGTCAAGTGTAAAGCAAAGCTTTCGAGGTTAATAGTTCTGGTGACCTACTGCAGTTGTTACTTCATTTGCTGACTTGCCTCAACTGATTAATTTTTTTTTTTAATTTTTTTTTTTTTCTTTCTTGGATGGATAGGCCATTTCAAACTCTTCCTGTACAAAGTGGCAAGAACCAAATGTTACACTAAATGCCTAATGTTGGTCTCTAGTTGGTAGATAGATCAGTGTCAGAATGGTGCAGCTGTCTGGCTGTTAGTAACGTTCCAGTACTTGGATGTAAAAATTGGAAGCAAACATTTTATTTTCCCTGTGATTTTTTGTTTAGTGCTCCTCAGTTGACTTTTTTAATTTCTTTTTTTTTAACAAAAAAGGCAGTTCAGGTGACCCCTTGCTACCAGGGAAAGCAGGCATTGAGTATTGCTGGGTTGTGCAGATGCCATTGTTTTGATGAAAGAAATGAGGCAGAAAAAGTGAAGGTTTCAACTTTCCTGCTCAACACTCAGCTATTTTAAGCTTTTCTGGTGGGTCAGTTAATTTTTAAAATGCTTAATTATAAGCTAGTTAAAATGCAAAAGGTGCATTCTCTTTTCCTTGCTCACACGATGTGTATTTCATGCTCTTCTTTCCAACTTCAATATGTTGCCGAGTCTTAAATGTATTTCAAGATTTGTGTTTCATTTATTCTGTGCTCACCAAGATTTCCCAAAAAGTTTTTACTGAATTCCACGGTTCGATAATGGTAGGCAATTTTTAAGGTTTCCTTTCAACTGTAATTTATATAAAATACCAAGTAGTGTAGGTTTGTATTTGGGAGTGACAGCAAGCACTTCTGCATTTGTTGTGTGACTACTTCTAACGATGGAGCCCTCGTTTTTATTTCCTTTCTGAGGTGAAACAGAGTTAAATTTGACACCCTTTCTTGCAGCCAGGTGGAGAATCTGAGGGTCTGCTAATTGATGGGAAACAACAGTGAGGGCATTGAGCCTTTACAAAAGCTTTTTTGCCTATTTCTGAACCTGAAATCCCATTAATGGGATTTAAAATCTTGTTTGGGCTCTCTATTCAGAGGGTGTTGAGTAGAGGATTTCTGCCAGAGTCCTTAAGGAATAAGCAAATGCTACCTTTTTTTTTTTCTTTTTCTCTTTCCTTTTTTTTAAAGTAAAACTGTTTTCTTAAGTTTTGACTCTATCCAGGTTTCTTCCTCATTTCCTCTGTTCTTTGTGTTACTTTGAAGCACCAAAAACTGTGTAAACTAGTTAGAGCTCCACAAAAAAAAAAAAAGAATAAAAATGCACATTTTTTTATATAAGGCTTTCTAATCAAGTTTCACTACTGCATCTTTTTAGCTTGCTGTTTACTCCCTTTTGTAGTTTTACCTACAAGGAATTTTAAGATAAATCAGCTAAGTCTGACTTCAATATTAATCACAGTTATAGCTTTACCTTCGTGTGCAATTGAAATATGTTTGAAACCACAATTTGGCATAGTTTTGCCTTAGCTAACATTCAGGGCTTTAGAAGTAATCTTTTGCTAGTCCACCTTTAGCCAATTTCTGAAGTCTATTGCCCTAGAAAGCTATAGTCAACCAGAGGACCATTTTTGTATCGTTACCTGACTATATAAAGTCTGATTTACTGTATGTGCTAATATATTATATTCTATTCCTTTTGTTATAGATTGTCCTAATGGCAGGTAAAGCAATAAAATGATTTAAATTCTTAAATGCAATCAGTCTCTTATTTATTTATTTTTTTCCTCCCTCTCATCCTTGTGTTGCATTTTACTTTGAGTATGTTATTAATGAGGTTGTAGAAACTAAGAAGCTTAATGGCTTAGCTTTGTGGTAACCCTGGAGGCTTGAGTTAAAGCTTAGAGCAAAACCCAGTCTTCTCCTCTGGAGTATGTGGAAAAGCTTGGTCTCCACAAACCAACCTGAGACCTTCTCTGAAGTCCTGCCTTCATCTTTTGAATCAAGAAGGTAACTGTTCCTTGTTCAAGCACTTTTTGGAAGCTCCTGCTGCTCTGATCTCCTGTTTAGGTGGTTAATTCCCAGCCCAGCTGCTGATGTTGGAGCTCAGAAGCTTCTGTAAGTTATCTTCTCCCATCCTTTAAAGCTCTAAATGCCTGATAATAAACCAGGAATCAGTTCTGATAGACTGAAAATGCCTCTTTTCTATGAGTATGATGAAGTAGGAAAACAACTGAAGAGAATAAAACAACCTTGCAACCCCTGTAACTGTATCAGCAATTCAAATATCCATGAGTTCCCTTCATCCTGCACTCCTTTTCCCCCATCCCCGTGATAAAAAAAAAATGAGAAATTTTCTGAAGCTTCATTTTAGGTAATAATACTTTACTTTTCAACTTATCTTCTGTTGCCATGTTCTTCCTGTTGAAACAGCCCTCGATAACCATTCTGTGTCACTGACCACACGAATTTTTGGGCTTGTCACCAGTGGTTGGAGCACAAGAAGTCGCCAGCAGAGGGAGACGCATCTCTGGGAATCCAGCGTCTTGTAGAGAATTAACGCCAGAGGATGAATTACCTACAGAGGGTGAGTTAAATCCTTTTATTTTCCTCCTATTCTCTATCTCTTACTGTATTTATTACTCTTACAAGAGTAAAAGGGTCTGGAAGCCCTCCAACATGGAGAATTGATTGAAATTACACAAAATCTTGCTTTTGTGGAAGCTGGAAATGAAAGGTTGTGGCTGAGAGGCTGAAATAGCCTTTCAGAGTAGGGTGTTTTTTTTGTTAGTTGGGTTGTGTTGGTTTTTTTTTTCTAATTTTTGTGGCTGCAGAATATTGGAGGGATCTCTTTGCTAAGTAGAAACACTCAAATTCCTCAGACAAGCAAGTGAGTGGAAGAGGCACCTCAAATCTACAACTGCAGCTTCTCCTATAGTTTTACAGCATGGAAATGAATTGTCAGTGTAATCCCCTCTGAAAAACAATAGCTATGGCTGAAAATGACTCACAGAAGGTCAGGAATTGGAAGGGACTTCAAGAGATCGAGTCCAATCCTCCTGTCAGAGCAGGAACACCTAGACCAGGGCACATAGGAACTCATCCAGATGGGGTTTGAATGTCTCCAGAGAAGGAGACTCCACACTCTCTCTGGTCAGCCTGTTCCAGTGTTCTGTTACCCTCACTGTGTAAAAGTTTTTTCTTACATTTCTCTGGAACCTTTTATGTTTCAGCTTGTAGAGGAGATGACCTCAGCCTCACAGCTTCCTCCACCTTCCAAAAGCCCCAAAAACCAGCTTCTTGCTGGCTCTTTTTAGCTGAGATTCCCTTCCCCAGCATGGTCTGACCTCCACTGGACCATCTCTCTTCAACAAGAGCTTTGTTCTTCCCTTGTGTGATCCAAGCACTCAGTGCCAGTGACACCAAATTCCCTTTAGGATGGGCAAACCTCCAGCCCATGAGAAAAGGGGTCAGTGGAAGGTGCAGAGAACCTGTTAAAAACAGCTGCTGCTTGTGCCATGCTTTTAGTATCCTCCTCTGAAAAGCTCTGCAGTGCTGTAGGTGGCTTTTTGTTTAACTTAAAGCTGAGTTTAGAATGAGCCTGAGTAATTGGCTGCGGGTTTTCTCTCTTTATTTTTTTTTTATTTGCCCTTAATGATGATAAATTATCAACAAAGTTCTCAACTACTTTTCCCTTGCTGCCAAAAAGCTCGGTGCAATCATTCCTCAGCAGCCAAAGGGAAAAGCTATTAGAGATGTGCTGTAATTGAGTTGTTCTGTTGGAAGGGGGAAACTATATAGAGAAAGATCTGCAATAATAACCCAACTTTCTTTGTTTTTTTGGGGGGTGAATTTCTTTTTTTTTGGGTGAATTCTGTGCAGGTTCTGACCACATTGAATCAGTGGGCTGTCTCAGGTCAGTGGTAGGGACTGCCCTTGTCAAGGAAGGTTGTTCTTTTACAGAACTGAGATTTGATTTTATAGAACAGAGATTGATTTTACAGAACAGAGACTTAAAAAGAAGAAAAAAGGGTCTTGGCATCTTTTTATTTAAGCCTCATCCTTAGACCTCGTTTGTGTCCTTCACTGGTGAGACTGAAACCAGCTTGAGCAAACCAATGGCCATATATTCCCTTGTCCTTCCCAGGGCCAGCTACAGAGCAGATCATCACTGCTTTTCCACCAGAAAACTGGTCTTTTGGGGTGTGAAGTTCTGCTGCTGCCAGACCCCAACTTACCAACACACTGCCCATGCACAGAACCTGCTTGAGCACCCATCATGGATGTCCAGTGTGAGTCTTGAAGATCTTCTGAAGACTTTTCCTGCTCAATCTGGACTTTTCCAGCTTTTAAACTCACTGCTTGGCTTTCAGGGATGTTTTTCCCCATGAGTTAAGGCCTTTTTAAGTGCTCAGCTTCTCTCTCTCAGGTGCAAGAGCCTGGGCTGGGGTGGTGTCATTGGCCACCACTTTGGCTTCACCATGTGTGTCTATGCATTTCCTCACAGCTTTTAGGATAAGCTGTAACCTTCTGTCCAAAGCCAGGAGATGGGGTTCAGTGAGAACTGGTGCCAGTTGGTCCTGCAGGAGGGATTCTCTCATCACATCACTCAGAAGATACTCAGGTTCAGCCAGGAGCTGGAGTCGCAGTAATGTTGACCTCTTTATTCTGGAAAAAAAATAAAAAATCCCCTGAAAATCAAAAGAAACCCCCCCAAAAATAATAATAAAAAAAAAAAACCAAACAAGAAAAACTCCAAAACCAAAACACAAAGAAATCAAACATCTTATTGCAAACTTCTTGCAGCATCTTGGTAAGAACTATCTGAGCCCCTTGATGGTAGTGGAAAGAGGGAGGGCAAGGATGGGTGAAGATATTTGGGAAAAAAGCTTTCCCTTTCTGAAGGAAACAAAGAGTTTTTCACAGAAATCTCTGCTTCTTCCTTTTTTTTTTTTGGTTATTTTTTTTCCCCAGACTGCTGAGTGCTTGCACTGCAGATTTCTGTCATTGGGGAGAAAAACATGATAAAAATTCTCAATAAAAGAATGTTTCTCTTCTGAGTCAGAGATGACCCAGTTCCCCAGATTACTACAGGGTGTGTTGCCACGTTCTGAGGGTGACATCTATGGGATTGAGGCAGAGTGAGGAAGTGAAAAGAATGAGTAAAAAAAAAAAAACCACACATCAAAACTCTGAGGGAATACTTTTAAAACCAGATTTAACTGTGACTTTCCACCCTAAGAGACACAGAGCTTTAAATATTGCTTTCCTTTGACAGAATGTGAGATGGAAATCTGTAATCTTGGAACACAGCTGGGAAGGAAACTTGTTCTGAAATCATTTGTTGAACCCTCAGCGCGAGTGTTTTGACTTCAACATCTCCAAGAGTGAAATTAATGAGTGGTTTTAATTATTAGCCTATAAATTTTGTAGATGAGGTCGTGTGTTTTGGTGGAGCTGCTTTTCTCTAGCTGAGGCAGGGATTTCTGGGATGACTCGTGAATCCTATGCTCTGGTCTCTAGTCTGGGACAGTAGGACAGTAGGGTGACCATGAGCCAGCAATATGCTCTCGTGGCCAAGAAAGCCAATGGATTCTTGAGGTCTAATAGAAGGGACAAGGTCAGGAGGTGGAAAGAGGTTCTCCTCCCCCTTTGCTGGAATATTGTGTCCAGTTTTGGTCTCCTCAGTTCAGGAAGGACAGGGAACTGCTGGTGAGAGTCCAGCAGAGAGACACAGAGATGATGAAGGGCTTGGAGCATCTCCCTTCTGAGGAAAGGCTGAGGGAGCTGGGTCTCTTTAACTTGGAGAAGAGGAGACTGAGGGGTGACATCATTAATGTCTATAAATATGTAAAGGGTGAGTGTCAGGAGGATGGAGCCAGGCTCTTCTCAGTGACCTCCAATGATAGGACAAGGGGAAATGGGTACAAGCTGGAAAACAGGAGGTTGCACAGAAATAGAAGAAAAAACTTTGTCATGGTGAGTGTGACAGAACAGTGGGCACAGGCTCCTCAGAGAGGATGTGGAATCTCCTTCTCTGGACACATTTAACCCCCACCTGGATGCCTTCCTGTGTGACCTGATCTGGGTGTTCCTGCTCTGACAGGGGGATTGGACTAGATTATTTTTTTGAGATCCCTTCCAATCCCTGATATTCTGTGATTCTCTGATTCCCTGGATGAAGTTTGGGTGAATTCCAGCAGCAAAGTGCTGTGGGAAAGGAGACAAAGTTGGTACTTACATGCAGCACTGGGAGAGTGGGGCCAGGATGGAGGTTTCATCATGGGAATGTCGGCCAAACCTGGGGTGAGCAGAGAGTGTGGAGCTTTACTCCCTGCCCAACACCTTCCCCCCCATCATCCCCAATGTCCTCTCCCAGCCTCACCCTCTAGCATTGTCCAGGTGTAAGAGGAAGCCATCATCCCCAAACTTGGTGAACATCTCGTAGTGGTGACGGTCCATGTTTCCTGGTAGAGGGGACAGAGAGGAATAAAGTTCCCTTTGAGTGTAACCAAATCCATCCTATATTTTCTTTCAGATCTGCCTTGCTGGAAGTGTCTAAGATGCTCAGACTTCCATGTCTGGAGGTAGTTTTGGGGGATCCTCCTGCACATCAGGAGGTGTGTGCTGTCTCTGGAGGAGAAGGGGTAGCTCTGAGAAACATCATAGCAAAATAAGAATGACAGACTGATGCTGGAGGCCCACATGGATGGAGAAAATGTTGATTCCCCTTTTATCCTACCTATTAGGAAGTCAAATATGGCCATGTCAATGATGTTCAGCAGCCGGTTGCCATTGCTGTAGGGGTAGATCTCCCTCACTGTGTCACAGTAGAGTGGATTCACTTCCCACCTGCAGGAGATGGAGGAGAAAGGAGTGTGGTGGGGAAGCAATCAGTGTCCCAAAAGCACCCCAAAGTTCCTGTGGAGATGGAGAGGAGAAAAACTTAAATCTCTCTCCTTGAGTGTGAGGAAGGCTGAAAGCCCAACTCGGCAAACTTCCAGAGATTAAGAGTTATTAGATTAATTATGGGAAATCTTTGAGCCTTGGCCTTCCCCTTCCTGGTCACATTAATTTCTCTGCCTATGTCTGTGTGTCCTCCTCCTCCCTGCATGTTCCCTGCCATACAGATATGGGAAACAGCATCATTTACCCACTTACTCCTCTTTTCCATCAAACGAGTAGGACCGGATCCACGGGTTTGGGATGGAGAGTCGTGGTGCCAGGTTGAGGGATGGCAGGAAAGCAGAGAGAGAACCTTCCAGCAGGTGAGGGTTCCCACACACAGCATACTCTGTCTTGCACATGTAGGGACACTTGGCAAAGAAGCAAACATTGTTGGCTGGGAGGAGAAGAAAGAGGAGAAGTTGGGAAAGGAGATGTGACCCACAGGTCCTCTTCTTCCCCACCATGTGATAGTGAGTGTGGGTATGAGGACAGGCTGAAGGAGTTGGGGTTGTTCAACCTGGAGAAGAGAAGGATCAGGGGGACCTCATAGTAGCTTCTCAATACCTGAAGTGGGCTACAGAAGGACTAGGGTAGGGCTTTTTCATAGGATATGTGATGGAAGGACTAGGAGTAGTGGATGTAAATTGGAAGAGAGAAGATTTAGAGTAGATGTAAGGAAGAAAGAATTCAGGGTGTTGAANAATTCTTGTGGGTGTTGAAGAAAGAATTCAGGGTGTTGAAACACTGGAAGAGGTTGCTTAGAGAGGTTGTGGATGCCCCCTCAATCCCTGGAGGTATTTAAGGCCAGGCTGGATGAGGCACTGAGCAACCTGGTCTAGTGGGAGGTGTTCCTGCCTATAGCAAGGGGGTTGGAACTTGATGATCTTTAAGGTCCCTTCCAACCCAAACTATTCTATGATATTATGGCAGATGTAACCACATCATGGATGTAAAACTGCCAAATTGTGGTCAGTACCTGGATTTTGGTCAATAGACAGATCTTGTTAAGGAAAAGAATGGGGAAAATTGATCAGGTGGCCTGGTCTAGTGGGAGGTATCCCTGCCTATGGCAGTGGGGCTGGAACTCGATGATCTTTAAGGTCCCTTCCAACCCAAACTATTCTATGATTCTATGATTCTATCTGCAGATGATTCCTACTGGAAGCTGAAGGAGAGCTCTGCTGAAGCCATGTCTTTGTGCTTGTTTCACTCAGGAATTGAATTGAATTTCTGCTCAACAGTCTAAGTTCTTGCTGACCACTCTTGCATGGGAACCCTGTCCATGGACCAAGGTGGCTGGCAGCCTCTAAGTGCTTGCCTACCTGGTGAGATGAAGAAGACACTCTGCAAGACCTCATTCTTGGTGACCTCCAGGATCTCCTTGGTGACATTGATCAACCTCCCAACCGTGGGGGGCACCCTCCGGAAATCCAAGATCCTGCACAAAAAAGGATGGTGGCTCAGAGCCTGTGGGGCAAAGGGATGTTCCTGGACAGGATGACAACCCATGGGGTAGATGCTGCCCTCATCCTTTCAGTGGGAAACCTAAAACCAGTGGTAATCCTTTTAGATGGCTGCACCCACATGGATTATTATTATTTTTTATCTCCAAGCTTCTTTCTAGAAAACAGCCCGATTTTAGCCTTTGGTAAAGTTTAGATTTGTGCCACTTAATATGGTATATTATTATTTTTCATCTCCAAGCTTCTTTCTAGAAAATCAGATTTTACCCTTTGGTAAAGTTTAGATTTTTGCCATTTAATGTAGTATTTTATTATTTTTCATCTCCAAGCTTCTTTCTAGAAAACAGCCAGATTTTACCCTTTGGTAAAGTTTAGATTTTTGCCATTTAATATGGTATTTTATTATTTTTTTATCTCCAAGCTTCTTTCTAGAAAACAGCTCGATTTTACCCTTTGGTAAAGTTTAGATTTTTGCCATTTAATATCTGCTGCCTGGAACAATCTGGATGTTCTCCAGGATAAATGTCTTCTCCCTAACTGCTTTCTTCTGTCTCCTTGCATGTGAGCTGGGTCCTTGGGGAGGCAGAAAAGCCCCTTCAGGCTCTCAATGTTGGGTTTGACATGGAGCAGATGTGTTGAAATTCACACAGGAAGGCTGGGACAGCAGAAAGTAGGGAGGGATCACCCCCACTCTGAGGAATTCATGCTCGGTTGATTCATCTCAAATATTTTTTAAAATGGGGAGCCTGGGGCAGAAAGGCATTGATGGGAGAGAGTGGAAAGCCACAGTTGATTGCTGAGTCAGTAACATGGGGTGAAACATCTAATACAGCTCCTTGGGTAATGCCCTCTGCCTCTGAGAGTGGGGAACAAAACAGGATTTAGCCTGTTTTACTTATTGAGCAATGTTTAAAGAAAAAAGAAAGAAAAAAAACCCAACCCCAAACCTAACAACGTTTGCTTTCATCTCACATCTTTCAGCTCTTAAAACCACAGAGCACTTCAGAAAAGCAGTCTGGCCTCATTTTTCTGGTGGTGGAGCTGGGATGGAAAACATGATGGCAGGTGAGTGGAGTCACTGGGGTGATGCAAGGGCAGAGCTGGAAAGGGAGGAATTCAGCTCTCTCTATTCCCTTGTGCACAGTTTCAGCTACAAGATTTAGGGTCTAGTACTTAATAGATTGAGTTTGGGAACTGGAGACCTTCATCCACCATCATCCCTAGGGATTCTTTCCTCTTGATGTTCAATACTCAGCCCATCCAGGGGAAGGTGGCTGCTGCTCTCCTCCTTCTAAGAAGGGCATTTTTGATTTTATTAAATACAAAGCCTGCCAGGAAGAGGTGCTGGGTTAATTGCTCATTAGCTGAGGGCTGGGAACTGCAGTGAATCTCAATCCAAAACATGCCCTGATTGCTGATTGAGCATGTGACTCCCTCACCAGGAGGGGAGCTGAGCACATCTCTGCACCTTGATGCAAGGAAGGGTGGTGAGACACTGGAACAGGTTGCCCAGAGGGGTTGTGGATGCCTCCTCAATCCCTGGAGGTGTTTAAGGCCAGGCTGGATGAGGCATTGAGCAACCTGGTCTGGTGGGAGGTGTCCCTACTCATGGCAGGGGGGTTGGAACTAGATGATCTTTAAGGTCCCTTCCAACCCAAACCATTCTATGACAAATACCTGACCCATCTGCAACCTACATGTCATCTTCCAGCTTGTTCTCATGTAGTGACCAAGGTGAAGCTGGGCTTCAGATGGGAGCTAGAGCCCTCCCCACCCTCAGCACCCCAAAAAGCTGCTGCAAAGCAATGGCTTCTCCAATTCTGACCAGCTTTTCTCCTCCTGCCCAAGCTCTCCCTGGGCAGCCAGGTCCTACCTGTCTAGGTGGAAGGCAGCAATCTCTGCGTTGTGCCGCTGGAAGTCAACAAAGTAGAAAAAGTCCTCAGGGGTCTCCTCCTCTCTTCTCTGCCTGGGAGAGAGAGAGGGGTTGAAGGTGACTGGCCAAGGCTGAGCACGAAGCAGTGGTGGCACGAGGACAGTGACACAAGCCTTACCTCATGGGCTTGAACATGGCTTTCCCAAAGTCCTGGAACCTGAGGACCAGCTTCAGGTGCACACCACTGGGCTTCACAACTTGGGTAGGAAAGGGTCCATTAGCCACCAGCACCCCCCAGGAAGCCTCCCTGGAGTGTGTGGTGGAGCACCAGGAACACTCTTGGATGCCCAGTGAGTTCATCCAGCTCTCTTCCTCCTCCCTTTTCCTTTCCCATTGGTTTTTCCTCTCTCTCCCCTCTGTTTCAGATTTCCCTTCTCCCTGCAGCACCAGGAACATTCTTGGGGATGCCCACTGAGTTCATCCCATCCCTTCTTCCATCTCTTTTCCTCCTCCCTTTTCCTTTTCCTTTGTTTTTTTCCTCCCTTTCTCCTCTATTCTAGATTTCCCTTCTCCCAGCAGCCCTTTTCTGTGCACTTTTGGGAAATTTTTCCTCCTTTCAGCATAAACCAGTGGCATACTGGTGTCCTGGCACCCACATCCCAGGTGGTGGTGGGTCTTAGCTGGGGCTTGGCACTGCCTGGCTTTGTGTTTCCCTTGTTGAGGTTGGGATGGGGGATATGGAAACTGGGGTTAACTGGTAGCATGGGAGGTGACAAGGGGGACCCGAGGCATGGCACTCACTCTGGCTGCAGTCACAGGCTCCCAGCAGCGCTTTCTCATCCTGGCTGTAGTCTGCAAGGGCAGGAGGAGTGANTTCCCATTGGTTTTTCCTCCCTCTCCCCATTTTTTTCTAGATTCCCCTTCTCCCAGTAGCACCAGGAACACTCTTGGATGCCCAATGAGTTCATCCCATCCCTCCTTCCATCTCTTTTCCTCCTCCCTTTTCCTTCTGCATTGTTTTTTCCTCCCCCTCCCCTCTGTTCTAGATTCCCCTTCTCCCAGCAGCACCAGGAACACTCTTGGGGATGCCCACTGAGTTC
>VZTY01019007.1:0-49882 GCA_013400935.1 Turnix velox
AGCTCAATGTCCTTCTTACATTTTCATTCTTTTCTCACAGTAGATATTTAAAAATTATGTTTATTTCAAGCTGAGCTTAACCAAGGGCTTATACCACAACGAGTTTCTGATGGCAAGTGACCACATCTCTATCTGGCTGGTTCTTTCCATTCCATGAAGGAGGTGGGGAAGAACTGAAATCTCTCTTTCATCCCTCTGTGCTGTCCATGTGTGTAAGGCACTGAGCAACTCGATCTAGTGGGAGGTGTCCCTGCCCATGCAGGGGGGTTGGAACTAGATGATCTTCAATGTCCCTTCCAACCCAAACTGTTCTATGATTCAGCTGTGGAGCAGTTTGAAATGCAGCCTGTGGCCCTGCCTGGAGCCTTATTTTAGAGAGACAGAAGCTGCCACGGCTAAAATAACCCCTTAAGAACCTTTTCTGCATTAATTTGTGCTTTCCTGCCCCCATGGAATAATTTTCTTCAATTACCCCTGGGGTGGTGCTCACAGCATCTTCTTTTGCTTGTCTCTACCCTGTCACTGACTAGTTCCTGAACCTCCTGGGGCTGTTCCCCAGGAGCTGCTCAAGTGACAGGGCTGTCCCTGCTGCCAAAACAGCAGCACCAATTATCTTCCTAGAATAGATGGGGAGTTAATAACTTCAAAGACTGTAAACTATTTTAATAATTTTTTCATATATATTTATGTTTATCATCCCAACACACACTATCATATATATGGAATATAATTACATAATGAATACTTGTATTTTATATATGTGAGTACATAATAGACATAAGATATTTGAAATAATTACTCAGAATTAGCATGAACCTTCTTGAACTAGGGCAAGCAAGCATTTGTTTCCCAAGACATTGATTCACAATACTCTAATATTAAAAATAATATAAATATGCAGGTGTCACAGTTCCTTTCCAACTCTTGTGCTTGGATTTCTTTCCCAAGGAGACAAAGGTGACACAGCCCCATCCCAGGGCTGGGAAGTGCTTCTGGATCCAGCACCATGGGCTTGTGAGCAACCTGCTCTAGTGGGAGGTGTCCCTGCCTATGGCAGGGGGGTTTGGAACTAGATGATCTTTAAGGTCCCTTCCAATCCAAACCATTCTACGAAAATCACACTTTTAATTTTCTTTGAAATATTCCCCTGTGGATTTTTTAGCTTTTAAAATCACTTAAGCAAGATCTACAGAAAGGCTGGGGAAGGACTTTTTAATAGGGTGCAGGGTGGCAGGACTAGGAGGAATGGATGCGAATTGGAAGAGGGGAGGATTAGGTTGGAGATAAGAAAGAAGTTCTTTGCTGTGAGGGTGGTGAGACACTGGAAGAGGTTGCCCAGAGAGGCTGTGGATGCCCCCTCAATCCCTGGAGGTGTTTAAGGCCATGCTAGATGAGGCATTGAGCAATCTGGTATAGTGGGAGGTGTCCCTGCCCATGGCAGGGGGGATGGAACTAGATAATCCTGAAGGTCCCTTCTAACCCAAACCATTCTATAAGGTGAAACTTGCCTATCAATGTAATCCCAATAAACATTCTTTTTTTCCTCTTTTGGGGTGCAGCAGGTACACACATTGTGGATGAAATGTGTGGCTCCAGCTCTCATTTGTGGGGAGCAGCCACCAGACAAGGGGAAAACCTAAGAAGANGGAGCAGCCACCAGACAAGGGGAAAACCTAAGAAGATTTGGAATGGGTGGGGGGGAGGGGAAGGGAAATAGGCTTGTCCTGGGGCCCAGTGGTTGCTGAAAGAAATGATTTATCTCCCTCTGTTGTAGGTCAAGTGAAACTGGTCCCTTGCCTCCAACACAACCTCATCTGGCTTTTGCTTTCTGTCCCTCTGCCAAGCGCCGCAGTGATGTCTTCTGCCATTAATCAGCCCTGGGCCCTCCCCCTGCTTTCCTACAGAATATAACCCCCTTATCATTCACACATAATCTTGTTACAGCTTCAGACCTCCTTGCCTGATCCACTTATCAGCCAATAAATCTAAGCCAGCCCAAGAAGTGGATGATAACCCCACTTGGGTTTGGATTTCCCAGGCTTTGCCTTGGGTTGTGTCACTTCTTAACCAGTGTAGTTTTTTTTATGGCAGTGATCCTTAAAGCAAACACACCTCTCCCCAGTTCTCCTCCCACCTCCAAACCAACCTGCTTTATTTTTATTCCCCAGCTTATTGCTACTTGCTGTTTTCACCTGGAGACATTTCCTGTACAACCACTCTCTTCTCATAAATCCTTCTGTGGGCAATAAATCACTTTCTCTGCCCCTTTCCCTCAGCCCTGTGGGCACAGGTCAGATCAATTTGAATTCCATATCTGTATTTCTGAGCCTTCCCACTTTCTTTTGCCTTGATATATTTTATTTATGCTGGATTTCTGGCCTAAGGTAGGATTTTAGGTGGAAGTTGAGTCTTAACCTGGTCTAGGGAGATGTGTCCCTGCCCATGGCAGGAGAGTTGGATGTTCTAAGGTTCCTTCCAACCCCAACCATTCTGTGATTAAAAAATCCATCTTAGGAAATGCTTTCCATCACCTGGAGAGCTCATGCTGATAAATCAACCCAATAAAAAACAAAGTAGGAAATAGAAACTTCAAGTATGAATTTTCTCTGGGTTGCAGGTGGGCCAGGAGCTGAGGTTTAAGTGGCAGATGCAGTAGATTTGAAATATGGAGACCTATAAATCCCCAGACAAGCTTGCTCCTGTGCATTTGTGCTGTTGGATGTTAAGTGGATCAACTCTACTGAGGTTGGCTCAGCTTTGTTGTTTTATTCCAGTGGAACTTAATTCAACATAAACCCCCACCACTTAGTCTTCTTGTTTTTATATTTCCCTATTTCTATGCTTGAGCGAGGAGAAGTTGGGAGAGATCAGAAAACACTGGAAGCAAAAATAAATACTCTCTAATCTCTGCTCAAGCCCAGACTAAAACATTATTGGTACTTTTGGGCTTGCCTGGATTAGTTTCTTAAGAAGCTGGGGCTGAAGAGATCTATATAGATTATTAATTTAGTGAAACACCAGCTCTCCAGGGACTCAGACAAAAGAGTGTCACATTACTGTGCTTTTCTCCAGTGGACACGTGGGTTTTTGGGGAGGGTATGAGCAGAGATGGGCACTTCAGCATCTTCTCCTCCTCTTCCTCACCAAGTTTTGGACCACGGAAAAGACATTGTGGTGCTGGGGCATGGCCAGAGAAGAACAATGAAGCTGGTGAGAGGTCTGGAGAATGAGTCTTAAGAGGAACAGCTGAGGGAGCTGGAGTTGTTTAGCCTAGAGAAAAGGGGACTCAGGGAAGGCCTTATTGCTCTTTGCAAGTGCCTGAAAGGAGGTTGTAGAGCAGTGGGAGTCACTGTCTTTGCCCAAGTCAGAGGCAGTAGGAGAAGAGGAAACATTCTCAAGTTGTGCCATGGGAAGGTTAAGACTGGAGCTTGGGAAAATTTTTTCTACTGAGAGGGTTATTAAACATTAGCACAGACTGTCCAGGGGAGTGTTTGAGGCACCATCCCTGGAGATACTTAAGAGATGGGTAGACCCAGAGCTCAGAGATAAATTTTAGGGATGGTACTTGTCAGCTGGAAGTGAGGACAGGCTGGAGGAAGCATTGAGCAACCTGGTCTAGTGGGAGGTGTCCCTGCCCACGGCAGGGGGGTTGGAACTAGATGATCTTTAAGGTCCCTCTCAACCCAAATCGTTCTATGATTCTATGATTCTATGTTTCTTGCTGCATATTTGATTTAAGAGAGAAACAGCTCATGCTTCATTGTCTCTACTGTGATGGCAGTTTGAAGTGTAGCTCATGGTGATGAATGTTGTTACCCTTTTCAACCACACTGTGTCCTTAATTCCTCTGAAAACTGCTGTCTTATGTTTTTAGCTGGTGAGGAGGTGCTGATGAGGATAAAATAAAGAAGGTTTTCTGGGCTTTTTCTTTAAACAATCTCTTCTTCTGAACAGGGGAGGAATCTGTGAGTGGGTTCAAAGGTTTTGTGGTAGGGTTTCTGGGCTTGCAATGACCAGGAAGAAAGGAAAGTGATAGAATCGTTATGGTTGGAAGAGATCTTCAGATCATGACATTGCCCAGAGAGGTGGTGGAAAAATCCAAGGCCAATCTTGCAGAAGCTCTGAGCAGCCTGATCTAGTGCAGGATGTTCTGTTCACTGCAGAGGGTTGAACTGGATGGTCTTTGAAGGTCCCTTCCAACTTTATGATTCTATAATTCTAAGTCCAAGAATTAACTGAGAATTGCCAATTTATCACTAAATCATGTTCCTCAGCACCACATCCTTTAAAATCCTCTAGGGATGGTGGCTCCAGCACTTCCCTGTTCCAGTATCTGATCAGTGGGAGTGTGATCTGTCTGTGTGTGTCCATAGCTGTGGAGCAAAGCCAGCCTGTGGGACATGGTGGGTCCCCCTGCTCTCCCAGCACCATTGATTGCACCATCTGGTTGGAAGTGTGAGAGCAATTCCTTGTGGTAGGAAAAAGACTGTATTTTTAGAGGTTTCAGTAAGTGACACCTGCATTTCAACAGCTGAAATGCCCCGAGGCTGCTCTCTTCTCATTACTTGAGGGTTTTATTTTAATCCTTTCCACAAGGATGGCTTTTGGATGATTATTTGGCATACAGGACTGGCTTTAGAGGGAGATGAGCAAGATCAGATTGAACTTATGGCCTGTTTCCCTTCTTTTCTCCCAAAGAGCTCATTTAGGATGGGTTAGTTTTTGGAGGTTGCTCTCTCCTCCACATTGTCTGTTGAAGGGACCCTGCAGGGGTAGCTTGAATCACAGAATCACAGAATGTCAGGGATTGGAAGGGACCTCAAGAAAACATCTAATCCCATCCCCTTGCTGGAGCAGGTACACCCAGACCAGGTCACACAGGAAGGTGTCCAGGTGTCCAGGTGGGGTTTGAATGTCTCCAGAGAAGGAGACCCCACACCCTCTCTGGGCAGCCTGGGACACTCTTCTCTCACCCTCACCATGAAAAAGTTTCTTCTTGTATTTCTGTGGAACCTCCTGTGTTCCAGCTTGCACCCACTGCCCCTTGTCCTACCACTGGAGGTCAATGAGAAGAGCCTGTCTCCATCCTCCTAGCACTCATCTTTTACATCCCCTTGTTGAAAAAGCCTCATCTCGGGTTCCTTATGAAGCCAGAGCTCCCACAGAGCAATGAAGTGCCACGAATCTGCCAAAGAAAATAGGTGTGAGCTCTTAGGGAGGAAATCAGAAGGAACCTTTCTTGATGAGATTGAAATATAAAAGCCTGGAAATGTGAAGCAATTTGTCTTTTTGGATGAGCTGTGGCCAGAACCAGCAGCAATAAGTCTAAGCTTAAGCAAACAGCAAATTTTTCTCAGTTCTTTTTCTGTTTCCATAGTTTTTTTGATAGGAAAGAGGAGTTTACACACAACCCTGACACTGTTAGTATTCTTCCAGCTGTGTTCTATTTGGGAGAGCAGAATGTGTTTGTGTCATATTTATCTTCTACTCTTTAAATAGCCACAATTTTATTAGTGGCTCCTCCTAACCCCTCTAAACACGCTGCTATTTTGGGAAAGAGATGACAATTTTGCATGAGGAAACATGGAGTGTGATATAAAATGTGAAAGGAAAGGGGGGCACTGATGATAAGTGGAGCTGATGGAATGTTTTTTTCCAAAGGAAAAACATCTCTTTGAAAAAAATCAGCTTTTACAGCAGGCAAAGATCAGTGCTTTGAGGTACTTTTAATCTCCTTTTGGTAAAATTAAATTGATTTTCTTGTTGTATCAGGAAAGAACTTCTCCATTCTCCTTCTGCATGCTGGAGGGGGGGAAGGGGGATAAGGTCTTTTAAGTGAGCAGCTAAAAAATAGAAAAAAACAAATCACTTTCAGAACTCCTCAAATTGGATTGCAATGTATTTTTTTTAACTTAACAATCCAATGTTGGAAGGACATTTTTGAAACATTATACATTTTTGTGGGAAGAAATAAAGATGGATACTCATTTCCTGGCTTTAATGCCAATATTTCTATGCCCTGGTCTATCTAAGTGTTTCCTTTTGTGTGCAGTTTTCAGCATCAGAATGAATTTAAAATGATTTCTGAGCTTAAAGCATGAAAAATGTTTAAGCGGATCATTTTGGCCCCAATAAAATGCTTTTCTGGTTCAGACTGAAATAATCAACCTGATGTATGGAAATATCAGTGTGAGATTGCAGCCCACAAGCCCCTCTACTCAGCTCTGGTGAGACCCCACCTGCAGCATTGTGTCTGGCTCTGGAGTCCTCAACATAAGAAGGACATTGAGCTGTTGGAGCAGGACCAGAGGAGGGCCAGGAAGATGGTGAGAGGGCTGGAGCACCTCCTTCATGAAGACAGGCTGAAGGAGTTGGGGTTGTTCAGCCTGGAGAAGAGAAGGCTCAGGGAGAGTAGCTGCTTGTACCTGAAGGGGTCTACAGAAAGGCTGGGGTAGGACTTTTTAATAACGTCCAGGATGGCAGTACAAGGAGTAACGGATGCAAATTGGAAGAGGAGAGATTTAGGCTGGAGAGAAGAAAGAANGTCCCTGCCCATGGCAGGAGGGTGTTGGAATTAGATGATCTTGAAGGTCCCTTCCAACCCAAACCATTCTATGATTTCTGCCTCCCCTTAATTTCTAGGCACAGACACAGGGTCATTGATGCAACAGAAGGGTTATTGTCCAGTTTGGGAATTTAGTTTTTTATTTTGTTTGGTTGTTTTTTCTTTTTTATCCCCTCTTTGATTTCTAAAGAAGCTTCCAGGAAAACACATCCACTTTACTGTGAGTATTGCTGTAATTCATGACTCCTTTCTATTTTCCAGTAAAAAAAGGGCTTAATCCAGTGAAGTACCTTCAAAATTAATTGGCCTGTTTAGTAGTTTCCAGTAATAAATATTATTCCATCTGTTCCATTGTTTCCTGTTGAAAAGTTGTTTTGATTTTCAGCTGTTTCTGACAATTCTCCCCTCTGTCCCTGTTTGGGGAAATCTCTGATCTAGTGCAGGACGGGGGTTGGACTAGATGGCCTTTGAAGGTCCCTTCCAACCCTATGATTCTCCTTTTTTTTTCATGGTTTCATTTGGAGTCTGACTCCATTGCTGGTGTTTCCATTTCCTTTGCTGCAAAAAGCACCTTGATGCCACCAGGTGAAGGGACTTGGTGTGTTTTTGAGCTGAGGGTGCGGAGACACTGGCCCAGGTTGCCCAGAGAATTGGTGGAGACATCCAAAGCCAGGCTTGCTGAGGCTCTGAGCAACCTGAGCTAGTGTGGAATGTCCCTGCTCACTGCATGGCATTGGACTAGATTAATTTTGAAGGTCCCTTCCAACCCTATGATGATTCTATGATCAAAACCTGGTGCTTTTGGAGTTGAGCAACCTTGTCTAGACATGGCAGTGCTGAGCTTTCTCATATCTGGCTCCTTTCACCTTCCCTGCATCCCTAGTTCCTGGGCTTGTGATGAGACACAGCATGGCCAACACTTGCTCTGCTGCTTGAGAAATATTCACCAATTTTCTTTAAATTAAAGTAATTATGTGGCATTTTCTGTGTGTGTGGTTCCTTGGCTGATGGTTGTGGGGCTTCTAGTGTCACGGAGGGAGGCAGGTTCATCAACCTAGTAATTGATGGGCACATTTCTTGTGCAGGGGACCACCACAAATCTCTTCCCAGAGAAAAAAAACTAATTACTGGTTGGACAGGTCAGCTTTTCAGAGCCAACAGCTGAAGTCTGATTGCTTGAATCTGTTCTTGATTTATGTTCTTGTCATTCATATGAACACACATAAAAAAAGCACAGAGTGACCTTGGAAGCTTCCCCATCTGTATGAAAATATCACTGATCATTAGTATTGATTAACTGTTGGTTGTGGCTGGTTTTTATTTCACCACTTCACTGCCTGCAGCTTCTCTAAACTCACTTTTGGTGATCTTGGAGTTAAACACATCATTTGGAGGGAGAGTTTTCTCCTTAAATGTTAGCATTTTAACACATGGAGTTTATTTGCATCAATTCTGAATTGCTGAGGATGTGCCTGGGATGTTGTGGGCTGGGAAGATTCCCTCTGCTTTAGTGTGAGGAGCATGGGGGGGGGTCTAAGGACCAAGATGGTTCATCTCAAGCTCAGGGAAATTGGACTTTTTCCCACCCAGCCTGGGTGCTACAGCTCACTCTGATGATTTATTTCAGGTCGGTTCCTGTTGGTGGTGACAAGTGACTCTGGTGATCTGTGAGCTTATTTTAACAAGCAGAACCCACAGGGAGTGTTATTTGTCTCGAGTTATAGATGGGTTGGTGACTTCTGTGTCTTGAGAGGCACAAGTGGGACACAGATTTGAGCAAAACCACATCCATGTGTTGTCAGCCATCCATCTCTTAAGAATTTGGTCATGTTATCTTTTTCCTTTACTTATTGAGGAAAAAAAAAACCCAAAGCATCTAGCATCTAGTGAGCTTTAAAAATTTCTTCTGAATAAATTAAAAGTTTATGGGAAGGTGCCACGTGAATTAGAGACTCCTACTCACAGGATGACTCTTCAGTCAAAGCATCCTGGCCCATGTGCTGTGCAGAAAATGTTTTGATTCTCATGCAGAGCTGGGGAAGTGAGCAGTAGGAAGAGCAGTGAGCAAAACACAGTAGGATTTTGTCTGTTAAAACCATTTTTTTCCACTGGAACTAAACACCCTGAAGTCATCTGCTCTGGTGAGCACTCTGGTGAGAAGGTGCTGGTACCTTCTACGAGCCCAAACTCTGCTGGTGCATCTACACACTGGCAAATCCACTCAAAGAAGTGAATTATTTTTGCATTTTTTGAAGTCCTGTGCATCTCCACCCCCACATGAGCTTCACTATCCCCTCTGGCTGCTCTTCAGCCCTAAATAGTCCAGGCTTGAACCCTGAACATTGTGTAGCAGAGGTGCATCATTGGCCTTTCCCACTGAACATCTGCTCCTGCTCACTCTTACTCTCCTCCAGCCAAATTTTGCAAATGTCCTGAAGTATTTTGGAGCTCTTATGGCTTTGCAGAAGGGACAGGCACCTTGGTGAATAATATTAAGTGCAGAGGAACAGAGGAAATGGCCAGGAGAAGAGTTTCAGAGGGGAAGACAGAAGCAATCAGGATGAGAAATGGGAGGGGTGGGTGGGATGCCTGCAGAACAGCCTGGGTAATGCCCTGTTGCCCAGGGGAATAAAGACAAAAAGGGGGAGGTTTCTAGGACAACTTGCTGGGCTTTGGGAGCAAGAAAAGAATGGAGCCAAATCTTAAAGTCAGATGAGGAGAAAATGAGTAACATCTGCTGAGACGTGTGAAAGAGCCATTTGTGCTCTCTGCAACCCAAAGGTTCCTCAAGTGGCCACCACAGGCGTGGAACAGGCTCCCTGTCCCCACACACATGCTGGCCCTGGTTGAGGGGGTTGTTAGGAGTGATTTATGTCCTGGTTACAACCTGAGCTCCAGACACTGTGCTGTGCTTCACCCCTGCATCCCCGAAGGCCTCAGCACCCCCACAAGGACATGGTTCACCCTCTGTGTATCCACAGAGAAAAGCTTCTGCCCTGCCCAGAGGTTTTGGAGAGCTGAGCTTTTGGGGATGCTGCTGCTGTATAATTATTAGCTGTATTCATGGATCATAAATAACAGCTTTCTGCCCTCATTTCATGGTATCCACCAGCTATCCCATGGATGCACAGAGCTGAGCATCCTCTGCACCTCCCTGCTGATGCTGAGGGCAAATTTCCCCTTTGCTTCCACAGTGCAAATGACTCTCTGCTTCTTTTTTGCTGGCCCCTATTTGAATGCCTCAGCATTTTTGTCTCTAATTAGGCTATTTTTTGCCATGGAAATTTTGGAATTGGAGGTAGGGAAGGGTCCAGAAGGATTGCACCTGGAGTAACTAATCAGTAGCCACTTCAGAGAGCCCAAATTAAGGATGTGCACAAAAGAGCAAGTGATTTTTGCAAATGAGGATGAGCAGCCTGAAAATTTCTCAAAGCAATTATGTTTTCACAGCTGCACTGCTTGGCCCAAATGCATAGAAATGGAGTCAAACCCAAACTCCTTCATATTGTAACTCAATGAGAAGCAAATTTGCTTTCCCTTCAAATGGAAAGGTATGGCCTTGAAAAAAAACCCCAAAACAAAAAAAACCCAGTGGCAAGTTATCTTGTAATTCTTGGAGTTAAAGTTTGCCAGTCCAAACAAAACAAATAGAAAAAGCAATAGATGTATTATACTTGGAATAAAATTTGTCTTTGGTGTGTTATTTTCATGCTGAAGCCATGCCAAAGCTAATCTACTGTCATTGCCTCCCATTGCCAGCTTCTAGTATAAATAAAGGAGACAACCTGAGAGCTGTTGATGTCATTTTCTCATTAAAATCTTGTTGCTGCTGTGGAAGGACTTGGCCAAATCTTGTTTCTCAGGGTACAGACAGAGTCACTGAATCACTCAGTAAATTTTGCTTTGAAGGCAGCCAAGTGAATATTTCCCTGCAGCTCCTGCTTCTCCACTGCCAGTGAACTTTGATGGGGAGGGGAAAGGAGGAGAAGTTTCCTTTTTATATGTGAAGAGTGTTGGAGCTGATGGGGGTAATGCTCTCTGTGCTCTCTAAAGGGTTTATGAGGGTGTGGGGGGGACCCTGAGAGCCCACAAGGGGTTGCATGTGGTGGATATAGCTCTTCTGCACCAGGGCTGGGCTTAAGGTGGTCACTGGGTCTGATTCAAACTCTTCCTTTACCTAAACATTATCCTTTTTCCTTACAGCTACTGAGGATTAGTAGGTATTTCTGATACAAAGAGCAACACAAGGAGAGAGGGAGCTATTTCTTGCAGGGATTGAATCCCATATGTTTATGCTCATCTCCTCCTCAGCACCTTTGGGTACCTCTGGGGTACCTTCTGCACCCTCCCTGAAGACAGATTTTTCTGCTGGCTTTAAAAGTTATCAGATTTTTTCTCTTCTGCTGCCTTTCTGTGAGTTCCTACTGTCCCTTTCCTTCATCCTGCTTTTTTCAAGGGCTTCCCCTGAACTAGTTACAGCAGGACAAAAGCCACACTGGCCACACTGACTGGCTGGTAAAGCCTTAGACTTGTGGGATTGTTCCTCCTTAGGGTCTCAAGGAGCTTCTCAAAGCCTTTCCCCTTGACAAACAGACTACAGTACTGATTTGGGGGTAACCTAAAAAAGCTTTCTTTAAATTCCCATCATTTAAAAACATACTGGAGAACATGGCAAACAGAGCTCTTCACAATCTACACATGTCACTAATGTAACAGAAGTAGAGGAAGAAACAGTTTGAGCCACATTCCTAAAGTTATTAAGCAGCAGAAATGGGGAAAAAAAAAATCTTATGTTTGATATATTTTTCCCTAAGCGACATTTATTTGTTTCTTTATATCCAAAATTGGAGATCATCAAGATGATGAAATGCAAAGGAAACAAGAGAAAATTGAGTAGGTAGGACAGGGTACTGAGGAAAGGTTAAACCCTTTAGCAAACCTTGTCTCCTTCCATAGAATGTGAAATATTCCAGGTTTTATCATCTGCAGCTTATTTTCTGTTCTTTACAGTTCATTGCTTTTTCCATTGGAATAAAAAAAGAGTGTAATTTTTTTTTAGCCTGTCCCTGTGTGAGATCAGATGTTCAGCAACATTCTCTCTCCTCTCTCCTTCCAAAGGGCTGTGTTCACTTGGTCGTTTCCTGGGGACAGTGTTGAGAGGAAAAAGGCAAAATGGTTATAAATTGAGGGTTAAAGATGAAAATAATCATAGAATGATTTGGGTTGGAAAGATCTTAAAGATCACCTAGTTCCAACCCCTCTGCCATGGGCAGGGACACCTCCCACCACACCAGGTTGCTCAGTGCCTCATCCACCCTGGCCTTAAACACCTCCAGGGGTTGAGGGGGCATCCACAGCCTCTCTGGGCAACCTCTTCCAGTGTCTCACCACCCTCACAGCAAAGAACTTCTTTCTTCTCTGAATCTCCTCTCTTCCAACTTGCATCCATTACTCCTAGTCCTGCCATCCTGGACCCCATTAAAAAGTCCTCCTCCAGCCTTTCTGTAGCCCCCTTCAGGTACTGAGAAGCTCCTCTGAGGTTCCACCTAAGCCTTCTCTTCTCCAGACTGAACATCCCCAAGTCCTTCATCCTGTCCTCATGAGCTAGGTGCTCCAGCCCTCTCATCATGTTTGTGTCCCTCCTTTGGACCCACTCCAACAGCTCAATGTCCTTCTTATGTCATAGGAAATATTTTTTAACTCCTTGATTTTGGTGGTGACACTCCAGGCCATTGCCCAGGTCATCCTGGCTCTGACTGTGGGCACATCCCTGTTCTTCAAGGACATTCAATGCACTCATACCCATTGCTCGAGGAAGGAAAACTGGGATCTGCCAAAGCATCTGTAGGAAAGATCCTAGAAATGAAGAGAAAAATGCCGTTGATGAAGGGAAATATTTTCCATCCATTAGTTGGTGTCTAATCCTCACTCTCCTCAGGTGTCTACTTGGTTGATGGATGGTGAGCTGATAATAGTTGTCCCCAAAGTCTCCTGCTCCTTGAGAATCCTGTTAAAAAAAACACCTAAACAACCCAAGCAAGTGTAGAAACTTCTTTGTCCTATCCATAGGCTGAGAAAAGGGGGGAGGAACCAGCAAAGCACACAGCCATGGGCGAGGATTTATGCTGGGATCTGTGCCTGTAGAATCATAGAATAGTTTGGGTTGGAAGGGACCTTAAAACCTTAAAGATCATCGAGTTCCAACCCCCCTGCCATAGGCAGGAACACCTCCCACTAGATCAGGTTGCTCAGTGCCTCATCCAGCCTGGCCTTAAACACCTCCAGAGAAGGGGCATACTCTCTTTGGCATCTTCTGTTGTCCCACTGATTGATCTCCAGCTCCTCTGCAAAGCTGAAATCAGGAGCTGGGTTCTCAGCCACTTTCCTCCTGCCCTGTGACAAGGGAGAGAAAGTAGAGCTGGTTCCTTCTCCCAGAACACCTTGGTCAAAGCCAGGGTCCTTGATACGACCCAAAGGGAATGGTGGGATCCCAAGGAGCTGTATTTTGCCCCTTCTGGGGCTCACACTCTGGCAGCCAGACCATGCAGAGCATGTGGAAAACAAGAAAAGTAGGAAGTGTCTGCTGACTCTGATGTCCTTTATATTCTGGCCCATTATTTTTCTCCACATTTAATTTGATGCCTAAGCATTCCATGCAAATCCCAAAAGGCAAGTGGTCCTGCCAGTGAAGTCCTTTCACTCTGCTCTGAAGCACTGTGATGTGAATGGGACATAAACTCCAAGGAATGAGGCTGGAGAAAGCTGGGCAGGAACATTTTGACTTGAACAGGGAGCTTTCGGTGCATTTACTGTTGGGATTGGTCCCTGAGATCTCCTCTTGGCTTCTAGCAGAGATGTCAAGTCCTTGAATCCCATTCAGGAGAATGCAACTGAGCATAACTAAGCCCAAGATTTGTGTCTTCAAGAGGGATTTTTAGCTAAGAAAAACTGTATATGTATGCTTAAAAATTCCCTAATTTGGAGTGCTTTGCTGTGCAGTAAACAAAGATTTTATGCCTTTTTTTTTTCTTACATAAATATTTAGAAGAAAGTTGGTGGCTACTGGTCGAATGCAAATGTTTGTTGTTGTCAGTGTTTGTGGAGGTAATCTACCCAAGATTTCCATGTGTTTTTAATACGCAGGAACTTTCTACTGCTGGAAGGCTTTGGATTAAGACCAACTACAGGATTTGCTTTTAGAAGAGTAGACTTAGACAGTTTGGCTCACGTGGTTGTTGGTCAGAGGCTGGTTGATAAAAATGCTTGGAAATGGGCAGGTTCCACGTGGGGACGTGACTCCAACAAGTTCAGATTGACTTCTGACTGTTGCTTGAGGGGATATGAGAAGAAATACTTATAAACACATCCAGTTTTCTGCAGATTTTGGAAGTATTTGTGCAGAAACAGCCTGGGTTTTGTTGCTGGATGACCTATGAGGACTTGAGGACACCAAAGGGAAGAGTTTAAAAGATGGAAAGAACAGCTGAATGGCAAGGTCTCACCGAACATAAGACTTAGAGAGGGAATTGTCTGGTAAAAAAGCAGCACCCACAATTGGTTTTGGTGTTTGAAGCTCACTTTGCAACAGGGGAATGGAAGTGGATACTTCTGTTTGCTAATTTCAGTCTTCCTAAAGGAGAAAGTCAGATAAGAAAGGTAAATTGCAACCTCTTTGGTATAAAAAGTCAAAATTACATGCACCAGCTTTTTTCCTTTCTGCAAACTTCCTAAAGAAGCCTGACTAAGCTTTTTGCTCATGTCCTTAGCATCTGACTGCTTGAGAATGGCAGAAGTCCTTCCATTTTTATGGAAGGCAGGATTGGTGTGACCATCCAAACAGAGAGTGAACAGGGGATATAACTCAGGGCAAAACATGGCCTTGATTTCTCTGCTGTCCCAGGCAAAACTCCTGTCCAAAGAAAAGCAGTTTGTCTCTGTTGCATTTGTTCCTCCTTCCCCTCACCTACAGCTCAGGTCAATGGCATCCTGGGGTATATTAGAAGGAACATGGCCAGTAGGTGGAGAGAGGTTCTCTTCCCCCTCTGCTCTGCCCTGGTGAGATCACAGCTGGAATATTGTGTCCAGTTCTGGGGGCCTCAGATGAAAAAAGACAGGGAACTGCTAGACATAGTCCAGCACAGAGACATGAAGATGATGAAGGGATTGGAGCATCTCCCTTCTGTGGAAAGGCTGAGGGAGCTGGGGCTCTTCAACTTGGAGGAGACTGAGGGGTGACCTCAGTCATGTTTATAAATATTGAGATGGTGAGTGCCAGGAGGATGGAGCCAGGCTCTTCTCAGTGGCATCCAGTGGTAGGACAAGGGGCAATGGGTGCAAGCTGGAACACAGGAGGTTCCACAGAAATATAAGAAAAAAGTTCATCAGGGTGAGGGTGAGAGAAGAGTGTCTCAGGCTGCCCAGAGGGGGTGTGGGGTCTCCTTCTCTGGAGACATTCAGAACTCACCTGGACACCTTCTTGTGGGACCTGATGTGGGTGTTACTGCTCCAGCAGGGGGATGGGACTAAATGCTCTCTCCAGGTCCTTTCTAATCCCTGACATTCTTAGATTCTGTGATTCAGGAGAAGTTGCTTTTGACAGCTGCAGCTTTGGGACACTCAGCAACATGTATGACACCCTACTCCCATGACACCTCCTTAGTCCTCCTTTCAGCCTATGGCAGAGTAATCTCCACACTCGCAGAATGCAACAGGTAATAAATTTCACTGTGCAGAAAAGCAGCCCTTGCACTTTCCATAACTTGTTTGGGCTCATTATGGTTGTCTTTGACCTCCCCCCCTGCATTGGCACAGGCACAAAATACCCTTTGCAGTTTAGAAGGAGCCTCTGGAGATGAGAAATGAGGAGTGCTGAGATGAGAATCAGGACATTGTGTGTGAACTGGTCTTCTGGCTTGGTTTGTTTTGCTCTTTAATGGACCAAAGAGTTACCCTTGACAACAAATGGAAAATCACTCCCAGGATGGACCAGGGGCTCAAGTGAAGACCATGGCCCATTGCACAGGAAGGATGTGCTCACTATCCTTAGCATCTTACAGTCTAATTTAAGCCAGGAAACAGAAGGAAGGTAGATGAGAAGGAGGATTGGGAGGGAGAGAAGAGATATAGCCTCCAGGAAAGTCATTAAGGAGCACATGCCTTCTTCCTGCCTTCATGTCTTTTTTTAAAGTATATTTTATCTCCCTCCTTTGAGGGGCTTTGAACCTTTCTGGAGTTTATTTAAGCTGTTGCAAACTTGCTGATTTAGGGAGCAAATAAGCCTTTGGGATCAAAGCAGCTGGTATTGTCAGAGGTATTGAGGGTGAAATAACACATTAGCAGGAGAGCCGAGAATATAAATGGAAAGAAAATCCAGCTTTATATTTTTGTCCCTGTTTGCTTTTAACCTCCTTCCCAGCTTGATCCCTTTTCATTTGAACAGGTATTAATTTTCTTTGTGTGTCTCCCAACAGCCTAAATATTTAATGGGCCCAGATTACAGAGCTGAAATAGGAGATTAGTTGCAATCTTAAGGATGTGTGTGGGATCTCTTCCTCACATTTAGATGATTCCCACATTGCAGGGAGGAAAATCTTCCACCTCTGCAGGAGGAGCATCACAAGCTCTATTTTGAGTTCGTTTTATTTTTCTGGGCTTGTTTGAGGCTCAGAAGACATTCACACCTCACCCACTCCAAGTCTTTCCATCACTATTTTCCTATGACATGCTATGACAAACCAAAGGGATAGCTCCAGGTTATTGGAGGAACCAGGGTGTTCTGGTTCATGAGCTTCATCCCTGTTTCCTGCTCATGGAAGACTATTTCAGTTGGAAAAGTCCATGTAAATGCAAGTATGATCAAGTTACCTGCACTCTTCCTTCACCAGTAACTCTTTTCCTTTTGCTCCTAAATAAGAAAAAGGAGAAAGAGGCAGCAGAGGAACACCCACCACTGATTTTCAGAGGGTTGATGTGGAAAGTAAGAGAGATTGCAGTTTTTAGGTCCCCTAAAGGGTCAGGCCATGCCTTTACAAGGCTAAATATAAATTTTAGGTGCCAGATTTCAAGCCCACAAAGTCAAACAGAGAAAAGCACTTGATTATGGTGATGTAAAATGCAGTAAAACTTGGGGATTGAAGCCATGAGATGTTAGATGAAGCCTCCCTTTTGGGGACAACAGAGGTTTTCCAAGGAAGGAGGGTTGGAAATAGATGATCTTTAAGGTCCCTTCCAACCCAAACCGTTCTGTGATTTTGTGAATCAACAGTGTTCGTGGAGACATCACCTTCCAGGTAATTCCTTTTGGTGTATCAATGGATCAAAGGAATAATGGAGAAGAGTGAAATTGAGATATCCAAACACCCTCCTCCATTGCTCATGGACAGAGAGACACAGCTCAACCACATGTAGCTACAGAAGAACTCCATCTGATGGGAAGTTAACAGTACCCAAGGTGATCAGTTAATTACACACATCAAAAAATAGAGCAAAAAAAGCATCACAGACAAAATGCAAAGAGAGGAATGATCTGAAAAGGACACTTAAAGTTGACTCCTGAGCTTCATCCCATGGGAACAGCAGGTTTTGCAGGACCTGGACACCCATGTAATGAGCTGGTTTTGCCCCAAAAATGTTCAGGGTGATTTTTATTAGCTGTTTTCAGTGGAGTTTGGGGAGTCCCCAGCCATGCTCTGGCACAAGCTACAGCAAGTCATCACTGAAGGAGGAGTCAAAAATAAAAGTATGAGGGACTGTCCCTTTCCCTCATACCTCAGCCAAAATCCAGTTTTCAAAACTTCAGTTCTCTGTCCTAAGACCCTTTTACCCAGGTGACATTTAAAGTCTGTGGCTCACAAGTGGGATTTCACAGTATTAGTATGATGCTGCCATTAGCACAAGGAAGTGTGACATTCCCATCCTGGAATTCGTAGGGAAAATGGGATGAATTCTCAACTTGTGTCATTCTTCAAGTCTGCTCTGATTTATGCCAGAGAGCAGTGCAGGGGAAAGAGACCTGAGAATCCTGTGGGCAACAGGGTGACCATGAAGCAGCAATGTGCATTTGTGGCCAAGAAGGTCAATGGCATCCTGGGGTGTATTAGAAGGGGTGTAGCCAGGAGGTGGAGAGAGGTTCTCCTTCCCATCTGTTCTGCCCTGGTGAGACCACAACCAAAATATTGTGTCCAGTTCTGGGACCCTCAGTTGCAGAAGGACAGGGAACTGCTGGAGAGAGTCCAGCACAAAGCCATGAAGATGATGAAGGGATTGGAGCATCTCTCTTCTGAGGAAAGGCTGAGGGAGCTGGGTCTTTTGGGCTTGGAGAAGAGGAAACTGAGAGGTGACTTCAGTCATGTTTATAAATATGGAAAGGGTGAGTGTCAGGAGGATGGAGCCAGGCTCTTCTCAGTGACCTCCATTGACAGGACAAGGGGCAATGGGTGCAAGTTGGAACACAGGAGGTTCCACAGAAATAGGTGAAAAAACTTTTTCAGGGTGAGGGTGAGAGAAGAGTGTCCCAGGCTGCCCATAGAAGGTGTGGGGTCTCCTCTGGAGACATTCAAACCCCACCTGGACACCTCCCTGTGTGACATGGTCTGGGTGTTCCTGCTCCAGCAGGGGGATTGGACTAGATGATCTCTTGAGGTCCCTTCCAATCCCTGACATTCTCTGATTCTGCAAGCTGAAATTTTGAGGCAGACATTTACTCTTCACCCCCTTTTTAAAATTAATAATATCAAAGCAGACCCTCTAGAGCAATTCAGAGTGAAGCTGCAGCAACATTTCACAGTTAGATGAAAGATCTAAAACCTTGCTGAAAAGACTGTTCCCCAGCTTTTCAAGCTGCAGGATCTTTCCCCCCTTCCCAGGTTTTCAGCAGTTTCAAAAAGAAACAGTAGTGATTTTTAACTCTTCAAATCTGGTTCTTCTACAGAATGCTGAAACAAAGTGCCTGGGAAATTTTAGGAGAACTTAGAAAAACTTTAGAAAAATTGCCAAATGAACTTGACATGGCTTTGGTTGCAGCTCAGAATACTGTGTCAGAATCACAAAATATCAGGGATTGGAAAGGACCTCAAGATATAATCTAGTGTCCCCACTTAGGAGCTCAGGACAGGGGAGAGGGACCAACACAGAGCTTCAACCTCTGCATTTAGACTCAACAGCTTTCTAGATAAATGCATTTGGAGTAGAAATTTGGCTTCTAATGAGTCTCCCATCCTGAGTAACTTTCTCATGAGAGGAAAGGAACCTGTCCAGCTCCCAAGCATAGTCTGGTCTCAACCAGAGAAGCAATCAACAGTTTTTATTCTGGTCTTTTCCTCCTCCTTGTAGAGTCTGTCTCTGCACTACAGATGTTAAGGCACAGCTGTTTACCATTTTTTTCCCCTGTGAATTGTCTCCTGGTGGACTGGGGTATTTTATTAATTTTTTTTTAAAGTCTAATGAATGCTGGCAAATCTATGATTTTTTTTTTTAATTCCATTTAATTAGTCACAGTGCCTGAGGAATAACATAAAATGCTCCAGCAGAAAGATGGATATGTCATCTGTGTATTCTTCTCCATCACCTTCATGGTGAGGAGACATCTCAACAGCTGTGCTAGAAATGGGGGCTTCTTGGCTGTGTGGTCCTGCTGTGTCCCACACCCCAGCTTGAACCTTCATGCTCATTTTTATCAGAGCTTCACTTCAAAAGAAGCCCCCAGTCTGCTTCCTCCCCCTCCTGTCCTTTCCCTGGGCTCATCCTGGTCCTGCAAAGAGGTACTGTTGCTCAGCATCCCATCCTGAAGCCAGTGAGCACCATCAGAGCATTGGAGGTGGGAGTGGGAACTTCTCCAGGCCTTTGAGACCATGTGGGAATCATCATTTTCTAGAAAATATGTTTCAAATGCAGTTCTTCCCTTAATGCTCCTCCTCTGATGGCCTGGTCTGCCAGTTCTCCAAAGCTTTGGGGAGAACATGCTGTCCCATAGATGGGAGAAGGAAGATGTTTTGAGGGCCATGTGCCCAGCTGGAAAGGAACTTGAGTGACAGGATGAGAATTAATGGCTTCAAACTGGAAGATGGGGGATTTAGATGAACTCTCAGGGAGAAATTCTTTGCTCTGAGGGATGTGAGCCCCTGGCACAGGTTGTCCAGAGAAGCTGTGGCTGCTCCATCTCCGGAGGGGTTCAAGGACAGGTTGGATGGGGCTTGGAGCAACCTGGGTTGGTGGAGGTGTCCCTGCCCAGACTGGATGGTTGATAAGGCCTCTTCCAACTCAAACCATTCTATGATCTGCCCCCTCAATCCCTGGAGGTGTCTAAGGCCAGGCTGGATGAGGCACTGAGCAACCTGGTGTAGTGGGAGTTGTCCTTGCCCATGGCAGAGGGGTTTGAACTTGATGATCTTTAAGGTCCCTTCCAACTAAAACCACGTTATGATCCTATGATCTTGAGGTCACCTCACAGTACTTCTCTCCAGGCTTGGGAGTAAAACTGGTAGAGGCAGGGAATTTCTCTTTTTCATGCTACTTATTTGCAAAAAATCAGATTTACATCAGCTTGAGAAAACAGTAGAGATCTGGCTGCCTGTCTGCTCATCATATCTCCTAAAGAGAGAGGCTGGGGATGCCTGGGGAAGAGAAGGCTCAGGGGGAACCGTACAGGCTTTGCTCAGTACCTGAAGGGGACTACAGAAAGGCTGGGGCAGGACTTTTGAATAGGGTCCAGGATGGCAGGACTAGGAGGGATGGGTGCAAACTGGAAGAGGGGAGATTTAGGTTGGAGAGAAGAAAGAAGTTCTTTACTGTGAGGGTGGTGAGACACTGGAAGAGGTTGCCCAGAGAGGCTGTGGATGCCCCCTTAATCCTTAGAGGTGTTTAAAGCCAGGCTGGATGAGGCACTGAGCAACCTGGCGTGGTGGGAGGTTGGAACTGGATGATCTTTAAGATCCCTTCCAACCCAAACCATTTGATGATAATATATGTCTGAGACCTCTAGTTTTCTTTGTGAGTTGTAGGTAACCCTCTGACACAAGCATCCATGCTAAAAAAAAGAGAAGTTTTGAAAGCCTTCTTTTTCATGATGCCAGGAATGGGGAAAGATCTCTCCAGATCTCAGCAGCTTGTTGGGATGTTGTGGTAAGAGCTGCTTCTGTGAGTGTGGAGGGAGTTACTGCTTCAAAGCAGGGGTGGGAATTCATTCCCATAAGGTCTAAATAAATCTCTCCCTGGTGTGGCTGGATGTGAGCACTGGGAGGCTGCTGGAGCCACTGGGGCATGGCTGGGCTTTGCTAGGATGGATGAAAGGAGGTTAAGAGTGAATTTCTGGGGGCATGTGTTCACAATTTCTTGTTTCCTACTGTTTTAACAGGGCTCCCATGTGTTTACTCATCCTTTATAGGGTGTTAATCTCCCATTGCCCGTTTTCCAAGGGGTCACAACTGCACTTTGGAAACTGATGCTCTTAAGCAATCAATGGTAGCCTTGACCCCAAACCAAAAAAAAAGTATTTTGAAAAGAATTTCTTGATTGGAAAAAGATTGTGTCAAGCAGATGATAAACAGGTGGTCACTGGAGGGGAGACTGTTTTGCCACTAAGAAATAAAATTATTCCATCAATCCAACAGATTCCTGTTATAATGCTGGGGTTTACCAGGACAGAAAGATCAGGGTGAAAAATCCTTAATTTTTCTTTAAACTGAATAGCTCAGAATAAATGGGAATATTCTTTCCGTGCCAGGAAACAGGTGAGGAGGGGATTCAGGAGAGTTAATCCCTTAATTTCAATGGCTGGAAACCAGAGGTCTGGGCTGTTAGACTAGGTTTGTGGTCTGGGCATCTCTTGACTTGACAACTTTTGCACCCCAAAACTCTTGATTGCGGGGCAGGGGAAAATTTGAACATCCTTATTGTGCTTAAACACAGTGCTACTGATCCATGTGTTGGTGTATTCATAGGGATCAAACCCTCCTGATGCTGTCCAAGATAGTTACTCTCTAGCTTATATTATTTTTTTTACTTAAAATAGCCAAAAGCTGCAGAGCTACAGCAGCATGGCTGTGTGTCCTTCCCCCTGAGCTGCTCATCCTGGGTGGTGCTCAGCCCTTCTTTGTGTCCCCATGGCTACAGCCCGGCTGCTTTGTTCAGTCTTGAGTAATTTTCCACTTTCCAGACCTCCTCCATGCAATAAATTAAGTCAATCTGCCTTCCCCAGCCCAACTTTTCACCGGGGTAGGCGCTGGATTTAGGGCCCTTCATCTCCAGTGTGGGGGATCTGCTTGCCCCCACCAGGAATGTGTCACATCTCCTGGCTGTCATGCTAAAAACAGATAGAAACCGTAAGATCTGTGTCATGTCAGTTCATAGATTGTCACACCAATTTGTATTTTACTTCTCAAGCAAGGAGTCTTGAGCATCTCAGATGTGATACCTCCAAGCTGACAACAAATCAAAGCCATTCTCTGTTCCATTTGGTACCTTATAACAAAGAAATTGCAAACAATAACCACCCTTTAGCTTCAATTATTATTCAATTATTTTCTTTTTCACTTTCTCTTAAATCTCCAGTCTAAAACTTCCCACCCCAGCCTGGCTGGAAACTTCAAATGCTGCTGAAACCACCCAGTTTGCCCCAGTAAATACAAGGCATGGACCTGAAACTCCTGCAGAGAGTGAAAAGGGGCAACACTGAGGGCAATCAGAGCAAGAAAAATCCTGGGAAAAATTATGGCAAAGACCAAATCTTCTGGTACCCATTAAAAGGTAATAATTTGAACCAAAGGAAAGGAAGGGGGGTTGGGAGGGGGAAATTTTCCTGTTGTGAAATGAAACAAACATTCAGAAATGATTTGTGTGTGTGCATTTAAATTTAGACTTTTATTAAGCACGTTGTTCAAAGTCCTCTTTGCTTCCCAGAGTAGTTGGGTTGCAATCTTCTTCTCAAGAAGGGAAAATCTCTGCAAAGAACCCAGCCTTTGCTAGGCCCCCACCATGCAAATGCCACATCATGACATTTGGCAGCAGATCTTTCGCTCTTTGTAATTACTGCTGTGCTCCTGCTAGATGAAAAGCATCTCAGAGCTGGGTTTTGAGTGTTTCTCTGCTCAGTTTTGTGCCATTTAAGTTATAGGGCAGGTCAGTGGTGAGGGAGATCCCCATGGGGCTCGGGTGGGAGGGAATTGCCAGGTTGGAGGATGCCCAGTACCCTCTTTTTGGACCACTTTTACATTGTTTCATTTTGAAAAGGTACTTCTATTCATCTTGAAGTACTTTCCCTGAGCAGGTAAGAAGTTAGACTTCAAGGGAGGAAATTAAACTGCAATGTGTGAGTGTGTTCTAAGCAGTTTGATTTTAAAAAGGTACCTTTTGTGCATCTTGAAATACTTTTCCTGAGCAGGGAGGGACTCAGTCTGCAACGTGTATGTGTGTGTTTTATGTTGCTTGATTTCAAAAAGGTACTCTTGTGCATCTTGAAATACTTTTCCTGAGCAGGGAGGGACTCAGTCTGCAACGTGTATGTGTGTGTTTTATGTTGCTTGATTTCAAAAAGGTACTCTTGTGCATCTTGAAATACTTTTCCTGAGCAGGGAGGAACTCAGACTGCAAAGTGTGTGTGTGTGTGTGGCTTTGAGGCAGAGAGGCTGCAGCCCATGAAATCAAAGAGAAAGTACCATTTGTTGAAATGTTTGCTTTCTCTGAGCACAATGAGGACTCTGTGATGTTACCAGAGTCCCAAAAGCAGCTATTAATATTATTCTGGCCCTGCTTCAAGGAAAAAAAAAATCAACTTAGATCTGTGTCATCCACTCCATAACTGTATCATCTGAGTAATTGCTGGGATCTCAAGTTTTCTCCATGAATCTCTTGAGTTTTAATATGCACCTACATCAGACTGTAACTTTCTATTGATTTTTAAGCAGAGAAGACAAAAGGATGTAATTTTAAGGAGTTATATCAGTTATTTGTTAAAATTAATCGACCCTTTCTGTTACTTCTCTCTCCATCCCTCTGCAGAGGATTTTCTTTAGGCATTTGTTAGTGTCAGGATTAGTGTAATGCTCTGAGAAGATGGAGTAAGGCTTGTCCTGCCCTTAATGAGCTCATTTAGTTGTTTGATTGAAAAACTGCAGAGCACTCGCTGCCTCCTGCAAGTAGATTGAAGAGTTTTTATGCAATCCCATAAAATGCTTCTTTTAAAAATAGCACCTATTTAAAAATAAGCTATTCTTTGATAAATGCAAGAGGAGCTGCTTTTTACTGGAAAACCACTCCTGCCACATCACTTACCCTCAGCAGCTTTCATGGGGGTATTTTAAAATTCTTTGAAAAAAAGGGAAGGCAATTATTATCCCTATTTTATCTGTTGGGAAAGACCATTAAATTAGTTTTTTTGGTTGATCCTGCAGCATTAGGAACAGATCCTAAACACCTTGAGGCCTCCAAATTTCCATCAACAGTGGTCTCATGTTGTTGTATACACACTGGAAACCTCTTTCTCTGAGCAACACAATATTTTAATCATTCATAACCCATCCTCTCTTGAACTCCATTAATAATGTAGTTTCTTCCTTTCTTTCCTTCACTGGCAGGGAAGAGCCTGAGTTACCTTTGCCTATAAACCCCCTGGGCATGAACCCAGTTCCCTCCTGTGAAATTCCAGTGGGAATTCCAACTGGGAGGAACTGGCATGTCCCCTGTCATCTGAAACATCAACCTAACCTCAGAAATGAAAGTTTGGCCCCACTGAGCAGGATCCAGATGGATAAATTCAAGCTGGGGGCCCAGTTTGATTTAAATGCAAAGCATCATAAATGGTTTAAAGCCATTCCTGCATGTGTTTAAGCTCACTCATGCGAGTGGCCTCATTGAGGTCAATTATGAACAATGGCATTTCTTTCTTCTTTATTCACTGCTGATTTCTGGTACAGGGTGTAAATGACTCTTTTATTGCTTTTGACACCAAAGTCCCTTAGCCAGCCACTAAAGAGGCATCAGACTAATTGATAAATGCTGCTAGAGTAGGGGGGGAGAAGCTTTGAAATTTCTAATCCCATAAAAAATGATAGATACATCAAATATTTGTGCCCACTGGATAGAATTTATTATTCTCCTCTAAGGTTTCCATATTAGTTTTTATTTTTTTAAAAGCAGAACCACTGATGTCAGACTAACAGGTGCTTTTCAGCTTTTTTGTTGTGGGTTTGGGGTGTTTTTTTCTTTTTTCTTCCCCTACCAGGCAGATCAAGTTCAAAAGAAAATGTTGCCTCTGCTTAATGAGGAAATTATTCACATTCACATACACTGCAGTTTGTTGGTTCTGCTGGAAGTTTGATGACCTTTGAGAGACCAACTTTTAGTGAGCCCAAAAATAAATAATTCATCCTTCAGAGATTTTGCCCTCTGCATCCATCTGCTTAACTCTGAAGCAACTGATTAAAGAGCCTGAGTGTAATTATCCTCACACCTCATCCAGACAAAAATCCCTGTTTTCCTGCAGTGCATCAAATCACAGTTGCTCTTTTAAAGATAGAATCATAGAATGGTTTGGGTTGGAAGGGACCTTCAAGATCATCCAGTTCCAACACCCCTGCCATGGGCAGAGACACCTCCCACTACTCCAGGTTGCTCAATGCCTCATCCAGCCTGGCCTTAAACACCTCCAGGGATTGAGGGAGCATCCACAAACTCTCTGGGCAACCTCTTCCAGTCTCTCACCACCCTCACAGGAGAGAACTTTCTTCCATCCAGCGTAAATCTCCCCTCTTCCAATTTGCATCCATTACTCCTAGTCCTGCCATCCTGGACCCTATTCAAAAGTTCTACCCCAGCCATTCTGTAGCCCCCTTCAGGTATTGAGAAGCTACTCTGAAGTCCTCCCTGATCCTTCTCTTCTCCTAGCTGAGCAACCCCAACTCCTTCAGCCTCTGAGTATCGTCAGTATTGGCAAATCCTCTCATCACAGAATCATANCCTCCAGGGTTGAGGGGGCATCCACAACCTCTCTGGGCAACCTGTTCCAGTGTTTCACCACCCTCACTGTAAAGAATTTCTTTCTTATGTCAAGTCTAAATCTACCCCCTTCCAATTTACATCCATTGTTTCTGGTCCTCCCATCCAATATCATATTAAAAAGTCCTTCCCCTGCCTTTCTGTAGGACCCCCTCAGGTACTGATAAGTTACTATGAGGTCCCCCCTGAGCCTTCTCTTCTCCAGGCTGAACAACCCCAACTCCTTCAGCCTGTCCTCATAGGGCAGTTGCTCCAGCCCTTTGACCATCTTCATGGCCCTCCTCTGGACCTGCTCCAACAGCTCAGTGTCCTTCTTGTGTTGAGGGCTCCAGAACTGGACACAGGAACTCCAGTTGGGATCTCACCACAGTCAAGTAGAGGGGCAGAAACACTTCCCTTGATCAACTAACTACCTGATATCAACAGTCTGATGTACAAGGGGTCCATTTTCTCTCTGCTTCATGTCCAGCTCTCCATAGTGATATTCAAAATCACACAACAAGCTCCAAATTTCTTTTTATGAGTTCTTTTTCCAGCACTGAGGGCTGAAATGTGTAAGTAATCCATTGTCTTCCAACACAGCTAGGAAATTCATTTTCGTTCTTGCATATGGGGTGAAAGATGCCATCAAGGCAAGTGGCAAGCAGGGATTTACTTTGATTATTGCAATTATTAGTATTGCTGAGCTCCTCCCATCCATGAAGGTTGCAGGTAGGTCATTGCCAAGAAATTTGTCCCCTCATCTCCCTCTCTCAATGCCCACTTTGCTGCTTTCTCACCCTTCCATTGCCCTTTTTGGTTTCAGTTGGGTTTTTGCAGATAATGATGCATGAAAATATCATCAGCTAGAGGGACCCCTCATGGGATGGAATGTGCAAGAGCTGGTCTCCATCTCTCCATCCTAAAGAGTACAGAGATATTGTGGCTTCCCTCAGGCCTTCACCTTGAGGGGGGCAGGTTTGAAGCCTCCTGCAGGGACCACATGCAGATAAATAAGCTGATTGTGCAATAGCCAGGCAGATGGTCTATTCTGTTGCTACCTGTGAGCACAAGCAGAGTCCTTCTCTCTCCCTGGGAGGAAGGAAACGACCCTGTGGACATCCCATCACTCTTAGGTTATTCAGGAGACTCTGAAAGAGATGCTGAATGAATACTGCAGCCATTTATTTACATGAATCTTTCCCAGCCCCACATGAAATTAGGCTGAGCTGGCACCATGTCACTTTGTTACTAGAGAGAACAAATATTTCCCCTGGCAAAAATCCCACTTCAGGATTGAAAAAATGTGGTGTTTTTTTTTTTTTGGGGGGGGGGGTTTATTTATTTAATTTTTTCTTAATGCAGAAATTGAAATTGGTCTAAAATGCTCTCTGGATTTAATGTTGCTTGTTAGAGATGAAACAATGAAAATGGAAGAGGAAATAATAAGGGATTTCTGGGTTTTTAAAGGTGATTTGCAGCCGAAAGGAAATCCTAGAGATTGGGAAGTTGTTTAAATGTCAGAGACAGTCTAATGTGGAAAAATTCCAAAATCAAAGATTAGGAAACATTAAAAAAAGAAAGGAAAAAAAAATAATAAAGAAAAGGAGTTTCAAAGAACAAAGCCACAAAGGAAGGGAAGGTGGATTCAAAACCCAAAGGAAGTATCCAAGCAAAGAAAAGCAAAAAGCTTCATGAAGTCAGAAACAAGCTGCTTTTCTGGCAGGTACCCTCAGCAAGGGTGACTCCACCTGCCAAACCCAATTTTTAACATCAGTAAATCACCACATGGGTGAAATCACAGGATGTTGGAAAGGAAATAATTTCACTAATTAGAGTATCGGGTACCACTCTCATCCACTCAGCTCTGGAGGGATTGAGGGAGAGCTCAAGGTTCCCTCTGGCTCCTCTTTGTTAACTTTAATGGGAGTAATTAGACATTAGGAACAAGTTCTTCCCCATGAGGGTGGGGAAACACTGGCCAAGGTTGCCCAGAGAGGTGATGGAGGCCCCATCCCTGGAAAAATGCAAGACCAGGCTTGCTGAGGCTTTGAGCAACCTCATCTAGTGTAGGATGTTTCTGCTCATAGAACAGTTTGGGTTGGAAGGGACCGTAAAGATCATCCAGTTCCATAGGCAGGGACACCTCCCACCACACCAGGTTGCTCATTGCCTCATCCAGCCTGGCCTTAAACACCTTTAGGGATTGAGAGGTACCCACAACCTCTCTGGGCAACCTCATCCAGTGTCTCACCACCCTCACAGCAAAGAACTTCTTTCTTCTCTCCAGCCTCAATCTCCCCTCTCCCAGTTTGCAGCCATTCCTCCTAGTCCTGCCATCCTGGACCCTATTCAAAAGTCCCACCCCAGCCTTTCTGTAGGTCCTCTACAGGTATTGAGAAGCTATATAACATCACTGCAGTGGGTTGGACTAGATAGTCTTGGAAGTTCTCTTCCATGATTCTATGATAGTACAGCTGAAATCTCTTCAGTCTCCTTCAACCTGATCTGGGATGTTCCTGCTCCAGCAGGGGATTGGACTAGATGATCTAGTTCAAGGAGGGGACACTGCTGAGGGAAGGGTCTCATTTGGCTTGTGTTGATATCAGGTGGACAGTAAGTGGCCTCAGACCAAACACAAGATGGGAATTTGCTTCAAAAAACCTGGGGCTGGAAGCTGAGGGTGGTGAGACACTGGAAGAAATTGCTCAGAGAGGTTGTGGATGCCCCGTCAATCCCTGGAGGTGTTTAAGGCCAGGCTGGATGAGGCATTGAGCAACCTGGTGTAGTGGGAGGTGTCCCTGCTTATGGGATTGAGGTTGGAACTAGATGATCTTTAATGTCCCTTCCAACCCAAACCATTCTATGATCTCTTGAGGTCCCTTCCAATCTCTGGCATTCTCTGATTCCGTGAAATGTTTGTCACGATGTTGGTGTTTCATGGAAATCCTTGGTGGTCAGTGGTTTTGTTTTTAACTTTATAAAATCTGCTACGAACTCTTTTGGTCTGTGGTGTTTGCTGGGCACAATGTGGACTGAACCATGGGGTTTTCCCACGTGGAGAAAAAACTCAGAGGCTGTGGCAGTCTTGGGGTTTCAGAAGGAGTATGGGAGACCCTTTATTTGAAGATCTGGATTGTTTGCCAGCATTGGGTTCAAGTTTGAAGGTGAAAAGCAAGAATAGATAAAGTAATAAAGGAATCACAATCATACACTGGTGGTGTGTGGATGCAGATTTGGTGGAAATGCTGAGTAAGAATCTTTCCAAGTATGTGGTTAAAATGTTCTTCAAATAAATTCTTAAAAAATGAAGTAGATCTCAAAGGTATGTTAGAGGAGGTAGGTATCATCATGGATCTCATTCCTGCCTATCACCAAAGGTCTGGTGAACACCATAAGTAAAATACAGGCTGGTTAATTTATATATAACAGCATTTCTTTAATAGATTGAGAAACCATAAGCAGTTTCCTAAGATACATAACCAAATGAAATAGAACTTCCAGCTCTGACATCTTAATAGGGTATGATGAATAGTTTGGCATCATGACAATATCTTTGTCAAGATAGCAAGCTCTGGGATGTAATTGCTCTTTCAAAGAGTTATTTAATAGCTTTCCTATCACATCATGTGCTTTATGAGGGACAGTGGAAGGTCTTGTCAGGGAAGTTTATCTGATTTGGCTCCTGGGGCTTTGTCCTGTCACCAAGACCATCTCTTTTCATGTGATTCAGCTCTGTCCCTCTGTTTTTATCATACAAAAGCAATGGTCTGACTCACATCCCACAAATATCAGAACGACAGCAAGGGAAGGACTGAGCTGTGTGGTCAGGGATTGGAATAAATCCCTTGATGTATGTAGATGATTACTATTGTGCCTGTTTGCAGCTGAAACAAGCAGGGATTCACTGCCATGAAGTTTGACTCAATTAGAGAACCCCTGGCCTATTGAGGTCACCCTGTTTTCTTCAGAGGTTGGAAAGATACTGGCTACTGGGGTGCTTAGGCTAGTGCAATAGGCCCTACATATTAAAAACCCCAGGTTTTTCCACTTTCTTAAACCACCAACACCATGTTGCAACACCAGGAGGTGTTGTAAGAGTCAGAGAAGCCCCAGGAATGTGGATGGGATGTTTTCCATAATGCACTTTCCATCCTGCCATCTTTGGCTTATTAATTGCCATTTTTTATAGAATCATAGAATGGTTTGGGTTGGAAGAGACCTTCAAGATCATCTAGTTTCAACCCTCCTGCCATGGGCAGGGACACCTCCCACTACACCAGGTTGCTCAATGCCTCATCCAGCCTGGCCTTAGACACCTCCAGGGATTGAGGGAGCATCCACAGCCTCTCTGGGCAACCTCTTCCAGGGATACATCTGGACCAAGGCTTGGCTGCCTACATCTTGTATCTTAGCAAACCCCAGCAGGCTGTGGAGAGCAGAGGGGATGCTCAGAATCCTTGCAGAGAGGCTGTATGTGTGTCTATAGGGATGCTCAGGACCATAATCAAGCACAGGATGGTTCAGTGTCCTTCATCAAGAGCTCAGAGTCTGCCCATACCCTGCTCCTGAAGCTGCTATGGAGGAGATGCAGCTCCTTCTGGAAAAGGAAGAGCAAAAAGCAAGAGAAATTTGTGCAGCTCAGCCTTTAGGTACCATTCCCCCGTGCACCCATAATAATCCTTAGAGTTGCTGCTTTGGGAATAATCTAGAAATTAAAAGGAAATATCAGTATTTCATTAAATTTGTCAATCAAGCAGAAATGAGTTTTCCTTATCTAGAGGAGCTGGGTTTGATTTTTGCCATGGGGGGAAGGTTAAAGACTCTTGTAGAGAGAAAAAGTTTAATTAAGAAAGGAGATTTGGATTAACGTGTGAAGCAGAGAGAGAACAAAAGGTCCTCAAGAATCATCTGAGTATGATTCACAGGAGGAGAATAACCTAAATATGGGAATAGAAATTTTTTTTTGTTGTTTTTGTTTAAAAAAAAAAAGCTACATGGTGCTAAAGCTGATGGGGGAAGAAGCAGAGGAAGGATTTTGATGAAGCTGGGATGTGTCTATTCAATCCACTTTCCTGCTCTTGCTACTTAGTCATTTCAAATATTCAAAGTCTGGTCAGAAAGTGTAGATGCTGAGGGACATTATCAAATCCTAGGGATTTGGGTGCTTGACTTTCATAAATTCAGACAGCAGAGGAACAAATTGCTCTTTTGGAAGCTTTGAAAAATGCATTTTTTGTCACTTTCTGGCTCTGCTGGTGACATATAGGATGCTGCACACCTCCATCTCCTATCCAAACCTGCAGAGCCCTCATCCTGCCCTGAGACAGCCATGCCATGGGTGGCCAGGACTGTGATAGAGTGAAGATAATAGTTTTTCCTTTAAGCCACCCATGGAGTGAGTCCAGGCTTTGGGAAATTCAGTGGATTATTGCTCTAACACTACACAGGGCACACTGGCAGGGTATGAGTTGTGATCCCCAGAGGTGCTTGGTTGGGTACAGAAATGAGACCAAATGTTGGACACTTGAGAATATTCCATTTCTGATGCTGCTTTGCTTAGCAGTCTCCTTATACCCCCATTTTTTTGGGGGGGAAATGTTGAAAATATGCATAGAGAAATTATAATTCATGAGACAATTGTCCAAATGTTCCTGCTCCAGCAGGGGGATTGACTAGGTGATCTCTTGAGGTCTCTTCTAGTCCCTGGTGCTCTGTGATTCTGTGAATGCTCTGCCTCATGCATTAGTATGGTTGCAGGACAGATCACTGAAAAACCAGATCTGCTGTCACTCCAAAATTCTTCCAGCTGGAGGATGTTGAAATCTGGGTTGTAAATTCTTGGGTATTTCTATCTCCAACCCCCAAAATGTAGGGTTTTTTTTATGGAGCAAACTGGCAAATATTACAAGGGAAACCAAAATTTCCTAAGAACTCAATGTGAATGACTGATGCCAATGGAAAAGTACTTCATGCTCTGCCAGAGGTATTTTGAGACAGAAATAAAGAAAAAGAATGAAAAAACTTCCAACCAAATAATTTTCTATCCACTTCTAGTTCCCCAATGCTTTCCTCTGTGAAATTACAGGAATCAAATCCAATGGATATAATTAAAGCCATGTTCTCAAGATGGGAGACACTCTTCACACAGAAGAGTGTGAAGCTGGGCTGGCAGGTTTCTAGGATGAAGATTTGCTTTTAGAATCTCATCTTCCAGTATCCTTCTGCCCAGGTACTGGTTTCTGCATTCAGGGAATTGTTTTTCTCCTCATTGTGGACCTGGTTTTGGGTATATAAAGGGTTTTGGGTATGTCAGGAGGAATGAGCCAGGCTCCTCTCAGTGTCCTCCAATGATAGGACAAGGGGCAATGGGTGCAAACTGGAACACAGAAGGTTCCAAAGAAATTTCAGAAAGAACTTTTCCAAATTGAGGGTGAGAGAAGAGTGGCACAGCCTGCCTGGAAAGGGTGTGGGGGTCTCCTTTTCTGGAGACATTCAAACCTTGCCTGGACAGTTTCCTGTGTGTTCCTGCTTCTCTGGACCTGCTCCAACAGCAAAATGTCACTTTGATGTTGAGGGCTCCAGAACTGGACACAGTAACTCCAGTTGGGGTCTCACCAGAGCTGAGTAGAGGAGCAAAATCCCCTCCCTTGCCCTGCTGGCCACACTTCTCTTGATGCAGACCAGAACTGGTTTGTCCTTCTGGGCTACAAACTTGTGCTGCTGGGTAATGTTGAGTTTCTCTTACATTGACACCCCAAATCCTTCTCTTCAGGACTCCAGTCAATCCATTCTCCAACCAGCCTTGTTCTGTGCTTGGGTTTCCCCAAATCTTCTTGAGCCATATGTTGTTTATCTTTGATAGTTGTTTTAGATGCACCTGTGTTTGCTTTGGGACCCAGACCAGAGCTACGTACACCTGCAGCAGACACTGAGGGTAAATCTGAGGTCTTCCATGTGTTGTTTTCTTTAACATCCTGGTTTTATCCAGGAGGAAAAAAAATAATAATCCAATGTTGGAAATACCATATGGCCAACATGATGATGCATTTGCATTATACAACCCAGCAGTGGGGTTCCCACTTTTCTGGGAATTCTTTGTCCTGGAAAATCGGTGCCAAGGTAGTGACATTGATTTGTGTCACCAAGGAGAAACCAAACACTCATCTCAACATTTCACAAACACAGAAGATCTCCAGGGTCCTTGGAATGCAGGTGACTAATGCTGCTGTCCCCAAGCCCCACAGCTCCCTCCCTCTACCACTGGGAATGGAGGGAACAGACTGTGCTGCACTGCATGGGTTTGGGTACCAGATCTGGCTGGATGTCCCACTTGTGAGTGTCCCTTCTGACTCAAAATGTTTCTTAGGAGGCAGAGGAACACAACAGAGCAGCAGATGTGGATTTTAAAATAAAAGAATTTTAAAAACCCTTGTCTGTAACCTGGGAAAGGGAGATGCACACCATGTTCCTGCAGCCTGGTCTCTGTGGTCCTTAGATGTGTGGTGTTGGCTACAGCTGAGGACAGGCTTCTGGGGCAGTTGAACCTTCAGTCTGGCCCACTGAAGTCTTCCTTACATTGTTAGATTAATCCATTTATCCTACTGCCAGGATGAGATACATTTTCCCCTCCTGGCTTTTCAACCTTCAATGTCCTATTGGTTTTATTCCTGTTAGTCCCTATTTTCTTTATCTGTGTGATGGGTCTGATGCAAGACTTTTGGTGTTTTAACCTCCTACCATCTATCTCAATCCACATGCCTGGGCAAAAGATAATCCTTAGCATGGCCAACACATCTAGACATGGATTGCAGCAAATGTCTTTGAACTAGGAGAGTCTTCTCAAAGTTCACATCTCAGGCCAGGAGGCTCCTTCTCAACTTGCTCCTTGTGAAATAGAATCATAGAGCTGGAAGGAGCCTACAAGGGTCATCTAGTCCAGCCCCCTGTAGTGAGCAGAGACATCCTTAACTGGATGAGGTTGCCAGAGCCTCTGCAAGCCTGGTCTTGGATTTCTCCAGGGATGGGGGCTCCACCACCTTTCTGGGCAACCTGTTTCTGTATCTCACCACCCTCATGGTGAAGAACTTCTCCTTTATGTCTAACCCTGCCCTGCTCTAGTGTAAAACCATTACCTCTTGTCCTGTGGCTCCACTCTCCGACAGACAGCCCCACCCCAGCTTTCCTGTAGCCCCTTCAGGTGCTCAGTGAACCACACAGAGACACCAAGTCCTATGTAATGTGATCAAGATGTGGTGTCTGCACCACATGTGTTCACTTCATCTGCTCCAGTCTCATCTTAACCTATAATAGCCAGGATCAAGATACTCTAGGTGATCACAGAGAAGCAAGAAGAAGCTGTTTACTCACAGTTTCCCATTCCCTGGGCTGAGCAGCCTATGTAGTGTGGCCAGGTCTGAAATCTGTGCTCTCCAGAGGCTGGCCTCTGCAGATGGAAGGAGGGGGAAGGATCAGCTGCATCCCAGCATCACCCAGATCAAAGCCCTGAGACACATCTGCTGGGGATGGGGGGGTCAGCACAGTCCTCCTCCACCCTAGCCAAGGTGCAAGCTTTGTCTGCTGCCATGGGAAGCAACCACAAAAACCTCATTACACACTTCAGGCATCAGGAAGATATTGTTGAGATGAAAAACAAAAGAATTAAGTCACAGGTATCCATAAGGGAAGCATTACACAAGAAAAACTTCAGAAAGAAAAACTTCAGGACATGAGGAAGCACCTTCCTTCTGTCAGTACTTATGTTTCATCTTGGGTTTTCTGAGACCTGAAATTCGCGGAAGACTTTCTACTTGGAGCCAAATGGTAAAAAATAAACACTCAGTTGTGTCTGCTGTCCTCATGCTGACACAGAGGTCAGGGAAGTGTCACAACATGACCTAACTTGCTGGATGATGTGACTTCCACCACTGTAATAAAGATCATACAGTGCCATAAGTGTATGGATGGAAGCTATTCATGATGCTGGGGTAGGAAATCCAAAGATGATGAGTGAGAAAACTGTATGAAACATTTTATTAGAGGCTCAGATGGTTTTATTAGAGGTTCAGAGATTCACATGGATGCACAAAGAGCCTTGAAATGAGATCTTGACCATCTGATGACACCAGTTTGCACATCCCTGGTAATACCACTGGAACCACACTGATTTCCACCAACAGGAAACCTGGAACTCATGGATGTGTTTGCAGGAGAGAAGCACAGTTGTTGGGAGAGACTCATCCACTGTATTTCTGGTGAGTGGAGTGTGAAGAGAACAGATTTCTCTCATGCACCAGCTTGAAAAGTACTTAGTGCCTTTTGCCCCCAGTGAAGCAGGGCAGGGTTAGATTAACATTAGGGAGAAGTTCTTCATCACAAGGATGGTGAGACACAGGAACAGGTTGTCCAGAGAAGTGGTGGAGGCCTCATCCCAGGAGACATCCAAGGCCAGGCTTGCTGAGGCTCTGAGCAACCTCATCTAGTGCAGGATGCCCTTGTCATTGCAGGGGGTTGGAATAGGTGACACTTGAAGGTCGCTTCTAACTTTATGATAAGCCTGTGAAGAAAAATCCAGCTCAAAAGAAAATCAACAGAGGAAAATCATGACCCAGTAAAGGAAAACAAAGAGTAAAAGAAGGTGTTTGCATCCAGAAGGAATGGCAGTGGTGCACACTCATCTGCCAGAGGGTTTTTTTGCAGTTCTGAAGCATCAAAAGCACTAAAATAAAAGTTAGAACATTTAAAAACCATAAAGCCTCCCCCCTTCCCACTTTCCTTCTGCAATAAATTAAAAGCACAATAAGTGTCACCCCAAGACACAAACATTAGGAAACCATTTGGGAAATGACTTTTTCTGAGCCTGGCATCTCTAGCCTGGGGCAAGCCTTGGAAAGGTCACAGGACTTTGTCCCATGTAGGGCTTCTCCTCAACCACAAGGGGATGAATCTGTGGGTTCACCATGATGTTGATCCAAGGATGAGAAGGTGCTTGTAGAGCACTTGCCTGCTCATTGCCATCTTCTCACCACCATCATGTACAGAGATGTCTTTGCTTCAAGGAGGCACATAAGCATATGTTTGAAGTCTCATTTCAAAGGAGTGAAGGTCCTTTCCTAGAGATGCTTCCCTGAACAGCAGCCAGAAGGGATGACATAAGTCTTTATGCTCACTCAGGTAGAGCCATGAGCACACCAGGAGCTCCAGGAAACCTGGTACTGCCAGAAAGTCTGGACCCTCAGGCTCTTGTGCTCTGAGGATGGACAGACTCTGCCCAGCAGGACAGAAGGAGGCAGCAGGTTTCACACTGTTTTCTCAGCACACAACCCATGGATCACAGCATCAGCCTTGGCAACTTCTCCTTCATCAGGAGAAAGGGGGATATGTAGGGTGGACAAGAAGCAAAATGTACACACCTCATATTTGGCATGCTCCTGCAGGTCACTCAGCTTGTCTTTATGTGTTTGAATTTATAAAAAAACCCCTCCTCTTTGTGTGCACCTTCTGAGAAACAGAAGGTCCCTCCTCTTTCAGTCCATATGCTCTGTGTCATGAGGGTCTATGCAACTGCTGTGTCTATGTGTTGTTTATCTCTGACAATGAATTAGGGGACACAGTGACAGACACATCTTTAGCTTCTGACAGGTGCCAAGCTGAGCACCCAAAGGGGCCTTCATCATACAAGGTCAAGCAGGAGGTCTGTAGCTGTGCAAGAACAGATCTGAGACGTAGCTCATCATAGGATGGTTTGGGTTGAAAAGGAGCTCAGAGATAATCTAGTTCCAACCTCCATCACCCCCTTCTTGTTACTGGCTCTTTGTCTCCTTATTGTTACATTAAAATGCTGCTGAGTTCCCTCTACCCCATTCAGAATTGGTGTTTCTCAGTTCACAGAATCACAGAATATCAGAGATTGGAAGGGACCTCAAGAAATCATCTAGTCCAACCCCCCTGCTGGAGCAGGAACCCCCAGATCAGGTCACACAGGAAAGTGTCCAGGTGAGTTCTGAATGTCTTCAGATAAGGAGACCCCACACCCTCTCTGGGCAGCCTGGGACACTCTTCTCTCACCCTCACCCTGAAAAAGCTTTTTCTCCTATTTCTGTGCAACCTCCTGTGTTCCCCTTGTTCTATCATTGGAGGTCACTGAGAAGATCCTGGTTCCATCCTCCTGACACTCACCCTTTCCATATTTATAAACATGACTGAGGTCAAAGGCATGTGTTTAGGTGAATTATTTTATGGGTGAAGCATTAAGAAAAACTATTACATGTTCAGCCACCAAATAGAATATTTTGTGCCTGTGAGGGAAAAAACCCCACCAGTTCAGAAAAATATTTACCAAACTTTGTATCATCCTTAAAACCACACATTTTCCATGGGACGGGGGTGGAACAGCAATCTCCCTGTGAGTGACAAGTTTGGCCTTCCCATGGCATGCAAACGTGGGCCCAAGTTCCCTAAAAGCCATCTGTTTTGCCATTTAGGACTTCTTGAGAGCTAGAAAATATGCTGCAACAGGCTATTTTTTGTCCCTGTGGACAAAGCCTTGCTCTGCCATGTGCTTTGGGAGGCTGAAGCTGGAGCCAGGAGATGGCATTGTGGTTGCCAGAGGTGGACACCAAGTAAAGCTTCCCACAACAACCAAGCTTTGGGACTTTTTCTTCTTTCCTTCCCAGGCAGGAGCTGGAAATCTCACCGGGTGTGATGCACGCAAACCTCCCCAGCAGCCAGTGTTCATGGTGACCCAGTCTAGCCCAGATATGTCATGGATTTTGGAGCTTCATTGCTTAGGAGAACCTCCCTTGTTGAGGTGTCATTTGGGCAGAAGACCTCTGGTCCATGTTGCTGTCAGAAGGGAAGAGTTACATGGAATCATAGAATTGGTTTGGGTTGGAAGGGACCTTAAAGATCATCTAGTTCCAAGCCCTTTGCCTTAGGTAGGGACATCTCCCACTAGATGAGGTTGCTCAGTGCCTTGACCAGCCTGAACATCCCATGAGACACAACAGAGAACAGGTACCACCTCTCAGGGCCAAAAGATGCCTTGCTCTGCCATGTGCCTTGGGAGGCTGAGGCTGGAGCTTCAGGAGATGACATTTTGGCTGCCAGTGGTGGACACCAAGTAAAGCTTCCCACAACAACCAAGCTTTGGGACTTTTTCTTCTTTCCTTCCCAGGCAGGAGCTGGAAATCTCACCGGGTGTGATGCACCCAAACCTCCTCCCCAGCAGCCAATGTGCATGGTGACCCAGTCCAGCCCAGCCTAGATATGACATGGATCTTGGGGACTTATTGCTCAGGAGAACCTCCCTTGTTGAGGTATCATCTGGGCAGAAGACCTCTGGTCCTTGTTGCTGTCAGAAGGGAGGAGTTACATAGAATAATAGAATGGTTTGGGTTGGAAGGGATCTCAAAGATCATCTAGTTCCAACCTCCCTGCCCTAGGTAGGGACATCTCCCACTAGATCAGGTCACTCAGTGCCTTGTCCAGCCTGGACATCCCATGAGACACAACACAAAATAGGTACCACCTCTAAGGGCCATAAGATGCCTTTTATTTTCTGGTTGAGCAAGATGGAGTCTTGTGTCTCTGCAGTTCAAGAGTGAAATGACATTTGAGCTGAAGCTGGTTTCGTACCCATCCACACCAAAGGACGGATTTAAGTTCAGCCAAGGTCTTACCCAACTCTCCAACGACCCTGATTTCCACTCCAGAGAACAAACACATCTTTGCTGTTGTAAGAAGAATCACAGCTCATCCTCCTCTTGAGCAATCTGGCCACAAATTAGCCAGAGGGAGAGAGATAAACCTTGTGATGGAAATTACTCTCATCGAGAATAAGTGCTTGAGGGGCTTAGAAATGTGATTTTATTAACTTTCTGTCAGTGTTCATTGCAGGACAAATGTCCACTTAATAGCATTAATGATGCATTCCCTCAGCAGAGTGGTTTGCAGGACCTCACCCTTCCCAGTTTTCTCATCAGCTGCTCCTCTCGCTTCAGAAGAGGTGAAAGAAGGAGCAGATGGAAGGGCTTTGAAAGGATGCAAGTGGAGGCAAGATGCAAAGGCTGCTTTCCATCTCCTGTCACACAGCTGATGCTTAGAGAAGGAAGAGGAAGAGCAGTTCAGAAGCTCACCAAGAGTCCTTCTGAGCCCTGGTAGACAAGGGGGAGTCTGCTCATTTGTTATGCATTTAGTTGATTCATTTCCTGGCTGAAGATAAATGAAAACGGGGCCAGAATTCCCCTGGGGGCTTCTGGGTGCTTTAACTGATCTCAGCATTTGGGATGATCGACTTGAAGATTATGACCTCAGGCTGTAAAATTGATGTTAAATTCATGATTAATGCTTCCCATTGTGGCTGGACAAGAGGGCATGATGGTGCCCCAGGAGAAAGGGTGAAACCTTGTCTCCTTGCAGCATCTTCCTTTTAAGATTCCTTCAGAGGAATCTGCTTTTTCCTGCCAAAAAGCAGAGCAGGAGCAGTGTCTGACCCTGAGCTCACTGTGATGGGAGCATGAGGCTGTGGGGGGAGGCCACCCATGGTCCTCAGGGACCTCAGTGAGGAGAGGAGGACTGGAAACCCCCAAACTCCCTTCTACCCTGGCAAAACATCAGCTTTAGAAACACTTTTCTGACTTTCACACCCCTTCAGCTGTTCATTTCTAACATCTAACGTGGGGTTTTCTTTTTTTTGGGAATTTAAATGTCATCTGAGCTCTATTCCCAGAGCTTAATTCATTCTGGTCCCATAACCATTCTTTTCTGCTTATGGAATATATTTTGAATTAGCTAAATTAGATTTTACTCCATTGTCAGGGCCTGTAAGTTATAAAGCTTTTGACTTCCAGCAGCAAAAATACATTCAGGTTCAAGAGGCAGAAGAATAAGCTGATGTTTGGAGCCTGAATTAAACTTCAAATAGACAAAAAAAAATATTCCAGGAAGATGGGACTTAGAAATTACTTTAGATATGGGGCCATAATTACTTCATGCATTTGATTTCTGTGTACATGTAGAAGGATTTTTGGGAGGCTGGTTGCCATGGGAACTTCTTTACTGCAGGGTCCCATATGTTGCTTCTGAAAATGCTTCTTCCTGGTGGAAAATTACACCCGTGGACACGGATGGCATTTGTAAATCTCCCCCTAAAAAGTGACAATTTTCCTTTCCTTCCTAAATGTCATCAGCTGTGCAAGGGAAGCCTTTGAAGTTCTATTCTCCCCCTTGTCAGTTGAGCAGGCAGGAGACGTGAACTGCATCCAAACTCTTCCCTGCTCTAAAACCTGCTCCAAACGTGCCTTATAGCAAACACCCCAACTTCATTAGGGATGAGGGTCAGAAAGAATTATGCCAAAAACCAGCTGTCTCTTCAGGTAGCAGTGGACAGTGTAGGGGAGTTAGCAGGGGAGAAGAACTTGGATGCCCATCCCTGTGTGGACTAAGCTCTGCAGAAGGAATGCAGAATTACAAAATGGGCCATGGAGACATGGAATCATAGAATGGTTTGGGTTGGAAGGGACCTTCAAGATTATCTAGTTCCAACCCTCCTGCCATAGGCAGGGACACCTCCCACCACACCAGGTTGCTCAGTGCCTCCAGCCTGGCCTTAAACTCCTCCAGGGATTGAGGGGGCATCCACAGCCTCTCTGGGCAACCTCTTCCAGTGCCTCACCACCCTCACAGCCAAGAACTTCTTTCTTCTCTGAAGCCTAAATCTCCCCTCTTCCAATCTGCATCCATTACTCCTTGTACTGCCATCCTGGACGTTATTAAAAAGTCCTCCCCCAGCCATTCTGTAGCCCCCTTCAGGTATTGAGAAGCCACTCTGAGGTGCCCCCTTCAGGTATTGAGAAGTTACTCTGAGGTCCCCCCTGAGCCTTCTCTACTCCAGACTCAACAACCCCAAGTCCTTCAGCCTGTCCTCAGAAGGAAGGCGCTCCAGCCTTCTGATAACAGATCTGAAAAGCAAACAGCAGTGCTGGACATTGCTGGACATTGCTGGACACGTCCTACCAGGGGACTGTAGGCATATGTACTCTCCAAGCTGCCTTATGAGTAGGAGTTTGTTTGGAAAAGTATTTGCCCTTTGGGCAGCCATATTTGTGTTCTGAGCTCCAGGAACATAAATTAGAGTCATTTAAACCCCAGGCTTACATTTTACTTCCATGACGTAAATGAGTTCCCAACTTTCAAAGGCCAGCTGTCCCTTGCAGCAAGAGGTAGCAATTATATAAAATTCTTTTACAGCATGGAGGTATTTTCAGTCCTTTAAGTTTATGTGCCCCAGGTGAAGGAGTATAAACAAACTATCGCTGTCACAATTGCCTTCATCATGGAAAGTGCATTTGGGGAAGTTTTAGGGATAAAACCTATAATTTTATACTGCTGAGGTGCCAAACCTTCCCAATGTGAAACAGAAGTGCAGCTGTGGAAAGGCTCTGAGAAAGGTTTAGGAAAGGCCAACATTCACAGACTCTTTAGGTGTATAAAGGCATTTATGTCTGAGCTGTTCCTGAGAATCGTTGGGAAAAAAATCAGGTTAAAATACATTTAAATAACGCTGGGTTTTTTTGGTAAACTTCAGATGCACAGAGTTAAATCCCTCCCTCTGATCCAGCCTTACTGAAAGCCATATTTTACAGAGGTGAATGTATTTGTGGCTGATGGCAGCAATGAAATTGAATATGAACAATGGAGATGCCCAGCAGTCCAGCCTGGAAATGGCTCCATCAGCCCCAGTGCTGGACTTTTCCATCTTGTGTTTCTAATCTCTTGACTTCAACTTCAAAACCAGACCAGGCAAAGCAGTTGATTGCCACAGGGCAGGTAGCTGGGTTTGGCTTTTGTTTTCCCCCCAATCCCAGTAGCTGAATGGAGAAATGCCACTGCCTTAAAAGAACATTTTAGAAGTGCAAAAAAAAGAATGAAAAACAGAACAAAAAGAAGTTGTGCACCAATAGATGGCTTCAATTTGTTGCCCTGTCCACCCTGAGAGCCTGGTGCCACAGAGGAAAGCACTCTGTGCTCCCAGATGTGCACACAACCTGGATTGGAGCTTGAAGGTCCCTTCCAACCCAAACAATTCTATGATTCTATGATCTCTGGTTCATTATCCTTCATGTTATTAATTTCTCTGGACAGCTTCCTAACTCAGCTGCTTCAGAATTGTAGTGTGTGTTGAGCTGGGAGGGACCCTCCAAGGCCATCTAGTCCAACCCCTTTCAGTGACAGGGACATCCTTCACTAGATCAGGTTGCTCAGAGCCTCAGCAAGCCTGGCTTTGAATGTCTCCAGGGATGGGGTCTCCACAACCTCTGTGGGCAACCTGTTCCAGTCTCTCTCCACCTTTATGATGAAGAACTTCTTAATGTCTAATCTAAACTCTAGTTTAAAACCATTGTCATTTAATATTTCCTAATTTGCTGTGCTAGGGCCACATCCCAAGGACATGTCATGAAGATGCCACCCGCTGTCACCAGGGGCTCTGACAGCTGCAGCCCAAAATGTGGCAGTGGCCATGTCATCAAAACATTTCTCGTCTCTCGTGGCTGGAGAAAAATCAGCTTCCTCTGAGCAGAACAGGTAGAAATCCCCCTGAATTTGTTGATCTAGAGCATTGTCATTGTCTTGTCATTGTCTCCAAGCATTTGTCTAAACACCATTTATATACTGTGGGTTTAGGGCTTGGTTCCAAACAGCTGCCACTTAATTAGCTTTTTTCCTCTATTTTAGTAGTTGTTGTTGTTGTTTTGTTTTGAATTTACAAGTCTGAATATCTCTGTGGGATGGGCTGACAACAAAAATGTTGGTTCTAACCCTTGGATGAGAGCACCCACCTGTGGTTCCATATTTTTATGATTTACAAATTCACCAACACTCCCTGGGGCATGGCAAAACCACGGTGGCAAAAAGAAACTTTACCACAGCTCAGAGCTCCACTCCACTCCCATCACAGGGGAACCCTCAGTCATTTAGAAGGTCTGTTTCCAAATCTCACTTCTGGCGTGGTCATGCTATGACTTGGCTCCTTCCAACAGATGTCATTTGCTTTTAATATCCATTCAGACTTGAAAATAATTAATCTTGTTCTCCTAATTGTCATGAGTTTGGTTGTTCTTCCCAGTACAGCTCAGTGGAGAAGAGCAAATGGCAGATTTTCTAAGTCTTGGGTTGTTAAAATGTCAACACTTGCATTAGTTTTCCATGAGACCAAGATGACCAAGGAAAGAAGTTCTTTGCTGTGAGGGTGGTGAGATGCTGGAAGAGGTTGCCCAGAGAGGTTGTGGATGCCCCCTCAATCTCTGGAGGTGTTTAAGGCCAGGCTGGATGAGGCACTGAGCAACCTGGTGTAGTAGGAGGAGTCCCTACCTATAGCAGAGGGGTTGGAACTGGATGATCTTGTAGGTCCCTCCTAACCCAACCCATTCTATGATTCTGTGGAATTCAAATTTCAACTAAGTGCTGCTTGAGTGGACTTGATTCCTTCCCATAAAGCATTTCTTTGGGCAAAACTGTGCTCATGTTTGGAGAAAGCTTATCCAGATAAAATTAAGCTGGATATTCAGGTCCTGCTGGACCTGTCCTCAGTCCAATAATAGCCACAAACCTGCTGAGAAGGTGAGGACACAGCCCAGCATGTGTGTGGCTGATCCTTTCCATCTCCCATGAGCTGGGACAGTGTTGGGGCTGCAGCTGGGCAAATCCTCCTTAGTTAATGGAGTTTTCTTTGATGTGTTTGTCCCTGCCCATGGCAGAGGGGTTGGAATTAGATGATCTTTAGGGTCCCTTCCAACCCAAACCATTCTATGATGTCAAGGCTCACCAAGGATCCCACTTTAGCTGCTGTGGGGCAAAATGTCCCTTCTTCTCAGGCTAGATATAAGAAAGAATTTCTTTTACAGTGAGGGTAGTAAAACACTGGAAGAGGTTGCCCAGAGAGGCTGTGGGTGCCCCCTCAGTCCCTGGAGGTGTTTAAGGCCAGGCTGGATGAGGCACTGAGCAACCTGGTGTAGTGGGAGGTGTCCCTACCTATGGCAGGAGGGTTGGAACTTGATGGTCTTTAAGGTCCCTTCCAACCCAAGCTATTCTATGGTTCTTCATAGAGGTTTTCACTTGCCATGGGGAGATGTGGGCACCCACAAATGGAGGGACAGGAAGGGATGCTGACCATGCTATGAGCTCCATGCAGCTCGAAGTCTAACTCCTGGTTATCCACTGTTTTTCCATCAGAATCCTAGTGGAGGTGTTGAGGAGGGAATTTGGGGAAAAAAAAATCACAGAAGTGGCTTTAGAAAATGTGTTTGGAGATCTGCTCCTGAGCGAGATGGGGAACCTGAAAGCAAGCCCAGACCTTCCTTCCCAGCACAAGAGAAGCCCCTGGGCCTCCTTGGGATGTAGTGTCATGTCCCTGGAATGTGCTTCCTGGACATGCTGCTGGGACCAGCTTCCCTTGCTCCTCCTGCCAAGGCTGAGCTTTGGGGACACCAGCATGAGGGCACTCATAGAGCATCAGCAAAGTGCAAAGACCTTCTTTTCACCTGCTTTTTTGGAGGAGCATCAAAAGCTTTGGATTTGGAGCTCAAGCCAATGCCAAGCTGGAGAGCTTTTGCTTTCATGAATCACTCCCTGATAGCAGTCACTGATGCCAAATGAAGGATGCATTTCTAAAAATAAATTGAGTGGTTAACTGGACCATCAAGTACCAACCACTGGCTACTGCTTTGTGTGCATGAAAATGGATGACAACTGAGAGAGCACTGTCCTTTCTTCTTCCCCTTTCAGGGCTGGGTGTCACAGGATATAGTGGAAATTTGGGCAATGGGTGCAAGCTGGAACACAGGAGGTTACACACAAATATGAGAAAAAACTTGGTCATGTTGAGGGTGAGAGAAGAGTGTCCCAGGCTGCCCAGAGAGGGTGTGGGGTCCCCTTCTCTGGAGACATTCAAACCCCATTTGGACACCTTCCTGTGTGACCTGATCTGGGTGTTCCTACTCCAGCAGAGCGATTGGATTAGATGTTTTCTTGATGTCCCTTCCAATCCCTGACATTGATTCTGTGATTAATGGGTTTCTAAGAGTTGAGTAGTTGTGGGTTTTTTTCTATCACAAGGAGGTTTTCTATGAAACAAAGGCTTGCTCTTTCCTGAGGTCTAAGTGATGGAGGTGACTGTGTAGGGCTTCGAGACCAGGTTGGATTGGGCTTTGAACAACCTGGTCTAGAAGGAGGTGTCCCCTCCAGTAACTGGATGATCTTTAAGGTGATTTCCAGCTCAAACCATTCTATGACTGATATGTGCAGGGACTTCTCTCAGAGTACAGCCAACTCTTTCCATTCCTGTTACCTGTATCTTTTCTTCTCTACCTTCTCAGAAATGGCTGCAGATGCTGAGAATTTAAAGCCTGGTCCTTAAGATCTACCGTGGCTGAAATGTCTATAAACACCTTGAATCTCTTTGGAGACCTCTGTGCTTGCCAAACTCTGCAGCTCACTGGGATGTCTCATTATTTGTGATGCTTCCCCCTGCCTCCTGCAGCCCATGATTATGTGAGAACTGCAGGAAAAATGAAGTTTAGAGACTTCAGTACATCCTCAGTGCCTGAACTGGAACAGGAGATGAAGAAACTCTAATTTCATGACAAAGTTGAAACAGCATTTAAGATGATCTCAAGACTTGGAACTTGTCTGTAGCTTTGTTCCAGCACTAATATTCAAATATAAGGAAAGGATATTTGCTCTGTGTGTTTGTGTTTTAAGAGAATGGGAAGGTACTTGACCTAGAAGAGCCACAAGCATACACACGGGGCAATATTTTACTGGATTTTGATAAAAAATGCATTTTCTCTTTCATTTTCCGGGCTGGGTCTCAGGGGTTGCAGAGCTCATGGCATCATCCACCACAGGAATGTTCTCCCAGCCAATATTGCTGTATCCATCCATGCACATTGACATAGGTCTTGCCATGAGGATCAGAAATTTGGAAGCAAGTACCTCAATATACTTACATTTGCACCATGGAGTGGTGCTGCAGCTCATGAACTGGCTGGCTTTTGGAGGACATGAGACCAGATGATGTGCTCCAGCTCACGTGAGTGCATGGGTCACTAAAGATCACTCAATATCAGGACTTAAAAGTATCCACTATGGGCACATACTTAGAATCATAGAATGGTTTGGGTTGGAAGGGACCTTAAAGATCATCTAGTTCCAGTTGCAGGCACTAACCATGCTCTGCCCACAAACATGCTCAGGCAGCAACAAGCAGCCTCCAGCTCATGGAGATGCAGTTGACCTTTCTAAAGCAAGGTTATTCCTGTCAATACCAATCATTTTAGGGACTTTCCACCATTTATCTTCCACCCCTTTTCTCCTCCCCACAGGTATACACTTGCTACAGGGAAAGAACCCCCATTGGTGGTGGACAGGAATGCTGACCCACTTGCCTTCTGCTGCAAGCATCCATCAACCCCAGCCACTGTGTCTCCCAGGGTCTTAATTTTCCTCTTGACAGCAAAGACAAATGACTCCCCCAGGGCTGTTTGCTCATGTCTATCCGAGCTTTATGTGATGTTTCTTGAAGATGACCTGTTTTTTTAAATGCACACTGAGTTTTCATTCCACTGCCACCTCTGCAAAGGCAGAGATAGATTTCTTTTAGGAAAATTTTATGGTGCAAATTCCCAACACATCCTCCCTATCTTCTCTCTGGTTTAGGCTCCCTCTGCTTCTTAGATGTTTCCATCTGGAATACTTTCTTCTCTTCCATTTGAGCTTGCACAGCACAGATAGAGTGATAATTTCTCCCAGAAAACACAAACCCACCATGCAGTGTCATATTTTGCCCTGTCTCTGTAGATGTTTAAGGCATTGAGCAACCTGATCTAGTGGGATCCATGGCAGGGGGGTTGGATGTTGGATGATCTTGAAGGTCCCTTCCAACCCAAACTATTCTATATTTCTATGTAGAATAAACTGGTTTTGCACTGGGAAATACCAGACCCCTTTGTTTACAACAAATGCTGCCAGCCCTGGCTGTGATGAAACTCCCATAAAATTGGAGGAACTCTCTCTCTTGCCAGATTCATCCAGACACTGAAAGAGCAAAGCCTGTGGTTGCCACTTCCCAATTTGCCTTGGTACAAGGATTTTCTAGTCAGCCAGGACATTCCAAGGGTGGGAAATGGTACTGGGACCTCCTGAGTGCTGGCTGTGCCCAGCAAAGTCCTTCCAACCACCAGCATTTCCAAAAAACAGAGCAGCCCTCAGGTTTGCAAAGTCTTCTTGCTCCCAACTCAGGGCTACAAATCCTGCTGTGGAAGGGACTTTCAAAGGCCATCCAGTCCAACCCTCCTGCCATGGGCAGAGACACCTCCCAACACACCAGGTTGCTCAGTGCCTCATCCAGCCTGGCCTTAAACACCTCCAGGGATTGAGGGGGCATCCACAGCCTCTCTGGGCAACCTCTTCCAGTGTTTCACCACCCTCACAGCAAAGAATTTATTCCCTCTCTCCAGCCTAAATCTCCCCTCTTTCTCATTTGCATCCATCACTCTTAGTCCTGCCATCCTGGACCCTATTAAAAAGTCCTACCCCTGCCTTTCTCCTGGTACTGAGAAACTACTCTGAGGTCCCCCTTGAGCCTTTTCTTCTCCAGAGCAGTGCAGCAGCACGTACCTACTGAGAGACAGTGGGGAAAAAAACAAACTGGAAGCTTTAAATGGAGCCCCAGACTACATTTTTTTTTTAAATTTTGGATTTTGTTTTTTAATTTTTTTTTAAGCTGAATCTTGGTCTTCCACTTCAGATGTTCCTCATTTTTCAGGCACTCCATTTTGACTTTGTTCACACCCACTCTACTATAAATCTGAACACAAAGAAGGCATGGCCCATTAACCTGGACACCTACTTGCAATACTAAAGCATCTAAAACACTTGGAAACAGCCTAAAAAGTTTTACTGCTCCCTAGTTTGGAGCCAATTTGCAGAACCCCCTTTCACACTAATTCCAGTCAAGTTACACCCAGGAGGGGGTCTCCTCCCCCTTGCCCTTTTCAGAGCAGGTCCCCATTTTTGAGCCCATTAATAGCACCCAGAAGGGCCACGATGCAAGGACTTTGCAGGGTCTGGTGTGCAGAGCAGGAGCAATTAGGAGAAATCGAGATGGTGAGTTTCACAGTCATCCCTGGACATGCTGTCATGAGCAGTTGGCCAAGCTGTGCTCAAGGAAGGATTTATTTCCACTCATTTTGGGTCTTGTGGCTGTGAGAGGCTTGCAGAACCTTTCACCTTAACTCTCCCTGGAGCCGTATATATTTTATGAGAAATTTAAGAATTACCTCTTATTAAAATGGGGAGGGTGTAATTACTAATAAAAAGCAGATGTTATGGCAGGACTAATGCTCCACAAGGTGGATGCAGCCAGCACAACTGAGGAGCACATCCAGGCTTTTCAGGGAGATAATAAAAAGTTGTCTTTGTTGAAACTAAGTGGGAAATCCTTGTGGAAAACACCAAAGGTCTCCACCAGGAGAGGGTGGCTTTGCTTCCAGCAGCAAAATGTAACTCCAGAAGGATGAAATGAAAAAAAACCCAACCAAACAAACGCCAGCATCTTCTTGTTCAACTTGTAACAGGTCAAGAGGTGGCTGAGAAGGTGTCCTGCTACAGCACCCCGTCTGGCTGTGCTGAGAGCATCCTTCCTCCTCAAGCTGTAATGAGCTGTAATTAGTGAACTCTCTGACACCTCCAGCACCTCTCCAGAGGTCCATAACCCACCTGCAACAGTCAGGATTGTTCCCTTGGGTCAATCCCAAGTATTTTGGCAAGGGGGATCTGCAGAGTTCTGCATAGGCTGCCTTTGGAAACAGGAATGCTCAAACATCATGGAAATGGAGTTTTTGGGCAAATCTGCTCCCAACTCAGGGCTTACAAATCCCACCTTTTCGATGCCCAAACCCCAGGCCTTGCCCAAAGCCCAGTGATTCAGGTTGTACTGAAGGCTGTGGAGATCTCTCCATCTTTTCATAGAATCATAGAACAGTTTAGGTTGGAATGGACCATCTAGTTCCAACCCCCCTGCCATGGGCAGGAACACCTCCCACTACACCAGGTTGCTCAGTGCCTCATCCAGCCTGGCCTTAAACACCTCCAGGGGTTGAGGGGGCATCCACAGCCTCTCTGGGCAACCTCTTCCAGTGTCTCACTGGAACAGACAAAACCTCTCACTGCAAAGAACTTCTTTCTTCTCTCCAGCCTAAATCTCCCCTCTTCCAATTTGCATCTATCACTTCTAGTCCTGCCATCCTGGATCCAATTCAAAAGTCCTGCCCCAGCCTTTCTGTAGCCCCTTCAGGTACTGAGAAGCTCCTCTGAGGTCCCCCCTGAGCCTTCTCTTCTCCAGGATGAACAACCGCAACTCCTTCAGCCTGTCCTCAGAAGGNGTTGGGATTGGTTGCAGCTTGAAAGGTTTTTTTTTTTTTTTTCCCAGCTTGGTCTGTAAAAGGATTAACTTTGTCATTTTTTTTTTGTGAAATGAAACTAAGACATATGCATAAGCAGTCTTGACAGCAATTAGTTCTGGCAGGATCTTGGTGGTAATGAATTCCAATGAAGGAGGTTTTGGGTGCCTGAACACTTCATTAGCCACTGGTATATCAGGCTGATGCAGTTGAGAAATCACATTATAATAAACCCCCTCTTTTTTTTTTTTTNTTAAGACCCTCCCATGCTCCATCATCATTTCGTCTGTACACCAAGATTGGAGGAGATGGTTTCAAGCTGGAAGAGGGGAGATTTAGATGGGATACTAGAAAGAAATATCTGGTTGAGAGAGTTGATTTTGTTCAGCCTGGAGAAGAGAAGGCTGCAGGGAGCCTTATAGCACCCTCCCAGTTCCTGAAGGGGACCTACATGAAGGAAAGAAGGAGAAAGAATGGCTCTTTACTGGGAAGTCTAGCTGTAGAACAAGCGGGGAGAGTTTTAAACGGAAAGAGGAGAGATTTAGATCAGAGATTAGGAAGAAATTCTTTGCTGTGAGGGGGGTGAGCCCCTGGCCCAGGTTGCCCAGAGAAGCTGTGGATGCCCCATCCCTGGAGGGGGTTCAAGTCCAGGCTGGAGCAACCTGTGCTGGTGGGAGGTGTCCCTGCCCAGGGCAGGAGGTGGGATGGGATGGTCTTCCAACTCTAACTCTCCTATGTTTCTATATTTCTAGTTAAAAAAAACTCTGGAAATTTAATTCCCCAGGTTCTTCTTGGCCCTGCAGGAGTGTCAGCTCACTGGAGAAACCTCCCATCACGCTGGGATGTGTTGCAGGCTGGAAGGCTTTTTTTTTTTTTTTCCCCAGCTTGGTCT
>VZTY01019007.1:50101-61394 GCA_013400935.1 Turnix velox
TTTTTTTTTTTTTTTTTTACTGCAGGCAGCAGCCAGGATAATAAATGGGATGAATAATGATACAGCCTATTTAACATCATTCCTGCACTTTAGAGCTGGGGAATTTGAGTAAATACATCAAGCACTATGTGAGGATGAATCTTATTCTGAATTTCTCTGCTACCAGGGTATTTATAAGCATTTTTAATGTATTCTCAGAGGAGCTGCTCCACTGTATTACACTTGCCAGTTAAACACTGAAATACGTGGATGTTTATGGGATGATAAGTAAAAACCATCTGTCATTTAGCAAAAAATATTCTAGAGGAAAACAAGTGGTAAATGTTTCAACGTGAATTATCTAGAAGTCTTTGCCTGTATATTTACAGGATATATTAATTTTTAGAGTATGGAAATGCATGGCTTTAAAAATGCCTTAAGGGGCACAACTGTGGCATTCCTGTGTTCTCTTCTTTATTTATAAATCAGAGGGGGATTCGTTCCACTGCCACAGTAAAATGAAATTTCTGCTTATCACCATCTTTGCAAGGTGAAAATGAAAATAAAAAATGCATCCAAGTGATGCTATTTCTGCTGAAATTCATCCTTTTGAACGTAGGTTTATTTCAGACACTCATGATCTCACTGACAGGGATAAAAGCAACTGATGCCTCTTTAGGAGAAAGCCAGGACACCAGTGAGCATCCCAGTTAAGGTATCTACAGGTTGGTAGTGGGAATGGGGAAGGGGACAGCTCAGGGAGCTGGGAGAAGGAGGGAGGGCATGGAATGTCCCCTTGTTTGTGATGCTGCCTTGGAACCCTGTCCCCAAGGCAGCCAGGTCGCCATGGGATGATGTTTTCCCCACTGAGTTTCCCTCTTTGGATGCTCCCTGTGAACCTGGTAACTATAAAACTACTCTTTCATCCTTGGGAGGTTGAAGTTATGCCACCCAAATGTACAGAGGTGGGCTTGTTTGAAGGAAATATATCCTTAAAGATATCCTTCAAAGGTAAAAAACCTGAGAGACAGACCTCTTGATAAGAAAGAAGTGGAAAAAAGGAGATGTGGAGGGGGATTAACAGTAGCAGAGCAGCTAACCCAAAGGGACAGACAATTTTTCTAGTAGCAAAACAATTGTTAAATGACCTTTAACCTTTTTTTCTGTTAAATAGCAGTATCTTAAGATGGTGGTTTATGTAGACTTTACACATAAAGAGAGAGAAAGCTGGAGCTGAACTGAAACATCAAGTCCAAGCTCTTTTGAAGCCTTGAATTTCTTGTGGCCCTTATGAATCGTAGAAAGGTTTGGGTTGGAAGGAACCTTAAAGATCATCTAGTTCCAACCCTCCTGCCATGGGCAGGGACACCTCCCACCACATCAGGTTGCTCAATGCCTCATCCAGCCTGGCCTTAAACACCTCCAGGGATTGAGGGGGCATCCACAGCCTCTCTGGGCAACCTCTTCCAGTGTCTCACCACCCTCACAGCAAAGAACTTCTTTCTTCTCTCCAGCCTAAATCTCCCCTCTTCCAATTTGCATCAATTCCTCCTAGTCCTGCCATCCTGGACCCTATTCAAAAGTCCTACCCCAGCCTACCCCTTCAGGTATTGAGAAGTCACTATGAGGTCCCCCCTGAGCCTTTTCTTCTCCAGGCTGAACATCCCAACCTCAACTCCTTCAGCCTGTCCTCATGAAGGAGGTTGCTCCAGCCCTTTCATCATCTTCATGGCCCTCCTCTGGACCTGCTCCAACAGCTCAATGTCCTTCTTCTGTTGAGGGCTCCAGAACTGGACACAGTAACTCCAGTTGGGGTCTCACCAGAGCTGAGTAGAGGGGCAAAATCCCCTCCCTTGACCTGCTGGCCACACTTCTCTTGATGCAGCCCAGAACTGGCTTGGCTTCTGGGCTGCAAGCACTCACTTCTGGCTCATGTTGAGTTTCTTGTCCACTGACACCCCTAAATCCTCCTCTTCAGGGCTGCACTCAGGCCACTCTCCACCCAGCCTGTGTCTGTGCTTGGGGTTGCCCCGATCCAGGTGCAGGACCTTGCTCTTGGCCTTTTGTTTGCCCCTAAAATTCAAGAGGAGAACATCTGGAGGAGAAAAGAGTTATACAAGTTTTTAATTTTTCTTTCAGGCTCTACCCAAATTTTAATGTGCTTCCACTTCCAGAAGTTTCACAAGCACCAATGATCTACCCAGATTTTTCAGGAGACCATAAATCACCCTAAATAGCCCAAGCCTGTGGGAGTCCCATTTTGTTGGCTCACAGACTGTTGTGGCAGCTCATGAAATCAGATGGAAGTGAAACCTCAGATCAGGTACAAGCCCTGTCTCTGTGGGCTGTGGTTTCACACAGTGCCAAACAGTAGTCTGTAAAAATATCAGGTAGCAGGGGATGGAGAGTGAGCTTTTGTTTCTCTAGTCTGGTCACTGCCGCTCTTCATCATCCCAAGGAAAAGAGAGAATTTCCTTTTTTTTTTCTGTGTGAACTGCTAAGTTTGAGAGTACAGGAGCTAAAGATGGTATCTAAATTTAATTAAAAACCCTATATAAGAAACCCTTTTGAGACTCAGAGTGAAAGACTTGACAGATAAATCAGCCAATCTCTTACAATCCTCAACCTTCTGACTGACCTCAGTATCTCAGCAGCACCATGTTCAGGGTTCACAGAAGTGATTGGTTTTGCTAATGAATCTTCCTCATTGATAGCAAGACTTCATGGAATTTGATGAATATTTATTTTCTTACAGGAGCTTCCAGGAGATCTGGAGACAAGGGATGGAACCACACCTCCACCATCCAGCCCAGGAGTCTTGGAGCACGTCCTGCTGATCAGGGACAGTCCCAAAGACCTGAATGCCAAACTCTCCCCCTGTGATGACCATTCAGTTCAAGAACAGTCAGTGTTTACCCTTGAGTACCTGCCCTGCTATAGAACATCTCACATCTTTGTCAGCCCATCTTCCCTTGCTGCATCAGGAATCAACACAGGAACAGAAGAGATCTTGGATGATGGAGAGATTAGCATGAAGTATGATGAAGAAGTGAGTTATTCACCTGTTTCAACGGGATATTTCCCATGTTACAAAACACCCGAGGAGCTTCTTGTCCACCAACTCCCATATGGACTAAATACAGAGGAGAAAAATCCTGTGAATGATGGGAAAGATGAAGATGGATGTGTTGAAGATGTTGGAGATGCTGACAAAGTAAGCTGTGAGGGTAATTTCTAAATTACTCCCTGAGACTGCACACAAGTCAGAGCCTTTGCATGAACACGTCCTTTCAAGGCAGAAAGAGAAATTACTGGTGGAAAAAAGTCAGAGCTTTTGAATGAACATGTCCTTTCAGGGCAAAGAGACATAACTGGTAGAAAAAAAAAAAGCCAAATGTGAAAGTGGAAGCCACCTTAGATGTGTGTGGTGGGATCATCTCCCTAGGAGGTGGGACAAGGCACCTTGGCTCCCTCCATCACATGAGCTGCCTCAGGAGTTCTTGCCACTGTGTACAAGTATACATGGTTAAACAGGGTTCTTTAGGTGAGGTGAAACTCACCTTGAAGGTATCTGAAAGGGGTAGAAAGGGAGGAAGAGAGGTGATTAGACCCTTAAGAACACACTAATGAGTTCTGCCCTGAGAACACTGAGCAGTGGTAGAGCTCACTGCAAAGAGAAGCCACCTGAGATGGCCCTGACAAAGTCTCTGGCCCTTGAAACAGCTCCATGGAGCTCAGATTCCTTCTGTGTGTGGACACTTGGCTCTGGATGTGATTTGCTGTGGGGTACTGCTGTGTCCCCAAAGGCAGCTTGGTTTGTAGTGTGTCATCTTTGCTTCTTGTGTTTGAGACCTTAGCTTTTGGTCTTGTATGTGTTCCTTTCAGACCATGCCACCAAGTCTGGAGCCAGACAAGAGGGAGTTTTCCTCTCCAGCTGATGGAGAGCCACCAGCTCACCTGCTCTTAAGAGGCAGCATCTCTGAATATTGTCCATCAACAATCTCCTTCCACAGCAGCCTGCCAGCTCTCAACCAGCCCTTTTCCTCCAATGGATACTACAGGACAGTAGGAGTGCTCTGTCCTGACCTGGCTCTGGGTGATGGGCTCCTCACAGGGACAGGAGGTTTGGAGAACAGTGAAGGAGAACAAAAGAGAGAAATAGCGATTTGGAATGTCTGTCCCCGCTGTGTGGTGTGCTGAGAACAGAGCTGGAGGGTTGAGCCATGAACAAGAAACTCTTGAAAACCTCTAACACCATGAAAATGAAGTAGAAATTCTCCTGCTCTCAAGGAGAGGAAGTGATAAGCTGGACTCTGCAATGACAGAGGGAAATGTTTGATTTGGGGGAATCCAGATAAACTTGCTCTTGAAAACATCCCAACAGAGAGAGAAAGGTGAGGAAGAGGATTGTGTGGGGTTTTTTTTTTTTGTGGTGGCTAATCCCAGAGGCTTGATGGTCACTTGAGGGATGAACAGCCAATGGGAAAAAAGAAAAAAAAAAGGGAGAATTATTTAAATCTAAGCTGCTTGGAGGAATTAAGCAGAGACATCATTTCCAGTAGGGATTGGGAAACACATTTCCTTCCCCTCTCCACTACAATCCTTCCATTGTCTTCACAGCATCTGGGAGACCTGGTGGCTGTGCACAAGAGTCATACACAGGAGGAAAAGAAAAAAAAAACCCAAACCCCATTTTTATTTAAATTCTTGGTCGATAAAAATTTTTTGAACACATTTCCATTAGGTCTGTCTTCATTTCACTTGCACAGCCAGTAATGAAAATCCTCCTGATTACTTAAATATGTGCAAGTAGGAGCTTCTAGAAAACATCAGTTTGAACTCCAGGAAACTGGGCAAAAACATCCAGGAACAACTTGGCTTTGGTGACTCTTGATGGAGTGATGAGGATGTGACCAGCAAAAGGTTTCCTCTGCAGTTGGGAAATCTTGCAGGAGCCTCCCTTGACTGCCAGCTGTGTCACCTCTGAGATGCCACCACACAAGTTTATGAAGCCCATTCCTGCCACATGCATGGACACTCAGTGTTCAAAATAGATGTGTTTAATCCAACCATTTAATTAATATCTGAGAGCTTTTATAATGAAGACACGTTGGTATGGACAAGCTGCAGCTAAATCTACCAGGGTTTCCTATTTTCTCCTAGAAAAATACCCCATATTTACCCACAGCTCCACAGTTAGACCCTTTTTCTCAATGGATAACGATGAGATTAAGAACAGCAAAGTGACAGACTTGCGAGATGCACAGTAATATGGATAATAATTTCTACCCACGCTGCACTGGATTATTTTTGGGAGGCAGAGGAGGGTTTTTGGCTGGATGCTGGGACCCAGTTTCTAGTTTGAAGCACAAAGAATGCCTACATCTTGGCTGTGTTGAAATCAAAATACAGTGGGATCATCTAAACTCAAGGGATCCAGCAGAGGAGGAAGGGAAATGAGTCTGCAAATTGGGTATGATTTGTTCTGAGAGTATCAAACCCAGCATTTCCGTAAATAATTCCACATAAATGTGGGGTATTCAAATATTTTAAACTATGTAATATCTGCCTGACTTCCACTAGCCAGCAATTAGCTGCTTTTTGTTGGCTGTGCTTGAAAATTTATGGGAACAGTGAACATCAGAAACCAAGGATTTGGGAGATGAGAATATTACAAGCTTTGCCCTTCTGGATCTGAAAAGTCTAATTTTAATCAAAAGGCAGCAAGTTGCCATCTGGAAACTGGAGCTCCACAAAACTCTGGATTTTAATATATTTTCCATACTCTCTTGCTCGGAGGCAAAAAGGAAAGGATGGAGGGCAGAGCTGGAAGCTTCTGTGTTTCTCTCAAAGGCTTTTTGCTTTTTTATTACTTTTCCACATAGTTAACATCCTGTACACAGAGAGCAAGTGATTTTTCTCAGACCTCCCCGTGGATGGGATTGCTGCCTGGGAGAGGACATCACGTACCTTCACCCCAAGAGGGGTCCCAGTCAGCTGGAAATAACAAAACAGTTCAGTTCGTGTGCTGATAATGTATTTCCTTTCATCTCTCTGTTTGGAAAAAAAGAGAAAAAAAATCATAATTCTTGCCCTAAACCCTCAGTGCTTCAATACTGGTGCTTCTCTGGAGCTGGGGAAAAACAATCCACAATTACTTTGATGCATGCTGTGTTGTCTTCATTGATCCCTTTTAAGCTTTTAATCTCATGAATTCCCAAACTTAATTCATAAAACAAACCAAACAAACCAGGGCAAAACGTGCCCTTTAATAACAAAAGTGGCCATGAGCATCACTGCCCTTGGGGAATTTCTCATAATGCAGGTTCTTCTTTCTCAGGAGCTGATGTGGGATTTCATTTGGAAAGGGGGAAAAGGACTCAGTCCCACTGTTTGTTGCTTTGTCTGCTCTAGGGAAAAATCTCCTTCAGAGTCTATAAAAAGCCTCATACAGACATTACAGGGCACAGAATTTGCTTCTGGAATTAGGTATGAGAAATCATCTTTAGTAAAGCACCCCAGGCTTTAAGGTCCAGACCCAAAGCATCCTAAAATCCATGAGAAAACTCAGCCTCAGCCAGGAGGGTCTCCAGTTTCCCACCTGGAGACGAGTAGTAACTGGAATTGTCCCTTTATAAACCCACTAAATTCTGCCTTGAAGAGAAAATTAGCTGAGGAAGGTTGAGGTCTAGGGATGTGCAGCCTGTCAAAAGGACCATGATTAGCTGAGCTCTCCTTCCTCTCCTGCACCCTAATCACCTGGCTGCACATGACTTAATAACTTCACTTTGAACTCCACTAGAGATGAAGATTTTGGCAAAGAGCACTTATCACAGGGCAGCAGAACCCAGCATTAAACAAAGAAGCTTAAACAGGTCCCTTCTCAAAGACTTGATGGGGTGGAATGGAAGTTATTCATTAATATGGAACAACTTGGCTTCCATTGAGAACCTTGTTTGAGAGGGGGAATTAGAGAATACCTTGAATATGCACCTCCTGTACCAGCACATCACTGTGTGAGCTCACAGGTGCGGGAAACACATGGACCTCCTGCTGAGACATCCCAACTTTGTTTTGCCGATGATGTTCAGGAACCACATCAGAATCAAACATTAGGGACTGTGTTTAAGTATGGAGTCATGGAATTGCTCATGTTGGAAGGGATCTTTGAGATCATCAAGTCCAACCATCAACCCAACTCTGACAAGAACCAGCCCTAAACCATCTCTGCCCATCCCTTAAATCCCTCCTGGGGTGGTGCCTCCACCACTTTCCTGGGCAGCCTCTTCTAAAGCCTGTATCCATGTACAGGGAAAGAGCATCACAGTCACTCACAGAATCATAGAATAGTTTGGGTTGGAAGGGACCTTAAAGATCTTCAAGTTCCAACCCCCCTGCCATAGGCAGACACACCTCCCACCAGATCAGACTGCTCAGTGGCCTTAAACACCTCCAGAATGTCAGGGACTGGAAGGGACCTCAAGGATCATCTAGTCCAAACCCCCTGCTGAAGCAGGGTTTTAATGTCTTCAGAGAAGGAGACCCCACACCCTCTCTAGGCAGCCTGGGACACTCTTCTCTCACCCTCACCCTGACAAAGTTTCTTCTCAGATTTCTGTGGAAGCTCCTCAGTTCCAGCCTTGTGTCCTCCCCTGCAAAATACATACACTTCAAACATTTCCTTGGAGCAACCCCACAGCCCAGGTAATCCTACTAGAAGACTGTCCTGGAGAATTCATTTCTCCATTAATATTTACCAGTAGCAGAAACTAGCCCAAGGAAACCAGTGTTGATAAAAGGTTGCTAACTTCAATTCATAGAATATGCACTTTTTTTCTTGGTTTTTTTTTTGTTTTGTTTTTTTTTTGTTTGTTTTTTTTTTTTTCCCACGTGTGAGACTCTAATGATTGCTGCAGGAGTCCAGATGAAGGCCACATGACTTGGATCAGCTGCTGGCATTTCTGCCTCAGCCCCACCTGCAAAACCCATCAGTCTGTGTTCCTGGGAAAGGCAAAAAAGCCTCTGGGAGCCTTCAGGGAGTTAATGAGAACTGGTAGCACTGGGGAAGGGACAGACAGATTTATGGGGGTTTGTGTAGGCTGTTTGCTCTTTTGTCACCCATTCCCACCTGTGTCATCAATTGGAAGAGGGGAGATACAAGGTAGATATAAGAAATAAGTTCTTTATTGTGAGGGTGGTGAGACACTGGAAGAGGTTGCCCAGAGAGGCTGTGGATGCCCCCTCAATCCCTGGAGGTGTTTAAGGCCAGGCTGGATGAGGCACTGAGCAACCTGGTGTAGTGGGAGGTGTCTCTGCCCATGGCAGGGGGGTTGGAACTAGATGATCTTGAAGGTCCCTTCCAATCCAAACCATTTTATGATTAATTGAAAAAAATGACAGAAAGGTCCAGCCCATCCTTCATCCCAGGATGGATTTTCTCTTCATGTTTTGGAGAACAATGGCTCTGGGAAAAGACCTCACCTCAAGATCCTCTCAAATGCGGTTCTGAATCATAGAATGATTTGCATTGGAAAAGACATTAAAAATCATCTAGTTCCAAACCCCTGCCATGGGCAGGGATATATCCCATCACACCAGGTTGCACAATGGGGCATCTAGCCTGGCCTTAAACACCTCCAGGGATTGAGGGGGCATCCACAGCCTCTCTGGGCAACCTCTTCCAGTGTCTCACCACCCTCACAGCAAAGAACTTCTTTCTTCTCTCTAGCCTAAATCTCCCCTCTTCCAATTTGCATCCATTCCTCCTAGTCCTGCCATCCTGGAAGTCCCTGGGAATGGGACAAAGACACCAAAATGGAGCCTCCAACTCAGATTTTTGACTTGGATTTGGAGGCTTGGGCAGAGCACACCCCACACACAGCCAGCTCTACCTGCCTTGGCCATTGCAGTGGTCAAGTTGTTCCATATCAATGAATAACTTCCATTCTACCCCATCAAGTCATTGGGAAGGGACCTCCATGTGACCATTTCTGTTCATGTAAGAATGAAGATACAGATAATAAGATAGGACAAGGGGAAACAGCCTCAAGTTGCTCCAGGGAAGGTTTACACTGGATATTAGGGAAAGAATTTGAAGTTATTTAGCATTGCAAAAGCCTGCCCAGGACATCATCCCTGGAGATGGTCCTTTCCAACCTGGGCTGTTCCATGGTGTTCTCTTGCTTCAGTGGTCACCTGGGGCACATCAACCAGCATGATGACTGCCTGTGGTCCTGGATGAAACTGGGGCACCTTCTCCTGTTGTTAGCTGAGAAAAAAAAGTCATGCCAAAGACAGGCAGGGGGGTTGGAACTAGGTGATCTTTGAGGTCCCTTCTACCCCAAACCATTTGATGATTCTGTGACCAGAGGGAGCACAAAACTCTGCAAGGGGATTGATTGTGATGGAGGGTGAGGAGTTAAACTTGCCTGGTCAGACAGAGAGCTGTGAAAATAGACCCTGACCTGGCCTGGAAGGGAAGGATGAGCTCTGAGGACTCAGTGGCCTCTCTTTCCCACTCTGTGATGGCTGAGACATCAGAAAAAAGCTCAGTGCAACATAAACCAGAACAATGGGAGGCTGACAGCTGCAGGGTGTTTGAACAACATGTTGGATGGGAAAAGCTGTGAAATCTTCTGCATCCCAGCAGAGCAGCTTTTCCTGGTTCCTCTGACTCTTATTTTCCATGGTGAGCAGAGGGAACAACAGAAGGCATCACCCCACCTGTGCAGGGCCAGGGGCTGCCCCAGGTCCTCCTCTGTCCAACCACATCCTCCTGGGCACACAGATCACACCCATCACCACCACCAAGCTATGGGTTTGCTCTCTGAATAAATCTCACCATGCTTGTTGCTTCCTTTGAAGACCTTTTCCTGATGGCATCCTCAGGAGCCTGTGCACCAGGTCAAGGTGATGGTGTCTCCCTCCCAGCAGCTGCCCCCCTTAGCACCTGATGGCTGGGTAATAATGATGATTAATGCATCTTAATCTTCCTGTCACAATTCCTCTCCATTAATATTTATGTCTGGCAGATGTAACCCCACAGGGGGAACTTGAACTGCAGAGCACTGTGTGCAGCTGGTATTTTCTGCAACAACTTTGAGGATGTTTCTTCTAAGCAGCAATTTTAGTTTTCAGCTCATTGTGAATGCTGTCATGTGTCTAGAGAAGAAATGTTTATTTTAGGTCCCCTTCAAATGATTAGTTGAAAAAAAAAAAGAAAAACAACAACAAAAACCCAACAAACATAGCCTTAAATACCAGTATTTTAAGGAAAAAAAATCTGATGTAAAGGAATGACTACACTATCAAGCTACTGGTGTTATCACAGAAGTCAAGCCCAAGTCCTGCTCTCATCCAAGGTGCAATCTGGTGATCTGTGCTGGATCTCTGGGGTATTTGAGCCCCAAAACAGGCTCAACCCTCATTTGTAGCACAGCACTGAAGTTTTAACTCCGTTAAAGTGCTAAAGCTGCTGTGGATTATACCTAGATGGAATCATAGCATCATCATAGGGTTGGAAGGGACCTTCCAAGGCCATATAGACCAACCTCCTGCAGTGAGCAGGGACACCACTGAGCCAACTAATTACAACAGGGTGTAATTTAAGGTTTCTTCAGCAGCCAGTGATATTAAATGTGTGCGATTTTCCAGTTAGAATCATGGAATGGTTTGTATTGGAAGGGAACTTCAAGATCATCTAGTTCCAACCCCCTGCCATGGGCAGGCACCCCTCCCACTACACCAGGTTGCTCAGTGCCTCATCCAGCCTGACCTTAAACACCTCCAGGGATTGAGGGGGCATCCACAGCCTCTCTGGGCAACCTCTTCCAGTGTCTCACCACCCTCCCAGGAAAGAATTTCTTTCTTCTCTCCAGCCTAAATCTCCCCTCTTCCAATTTGCATCCATTCCTCCTAGTCCTGCCATCCTGGACCCTATTAGGAGTCTATGTTCAGCTGCTAAAAGAAAATCTCACGTATCACCTCTAGGAGAAGAAACATTCAATTAAATGACCGAGTTGAGTCCTTCTAATTGGGCTGAACTCTGCTGATAACATTCATAACATGGCATCATTAGACAAATGATTAATTGGTAATTACTCTAGGAAAACAAATTAATCACTGAGCTTCCCAAACCATCATCCCCTCTCTGCACACTGGAGACAGAGAGACTCTGGTCTGTGCTTGTCTTGATTTATTTCTACTTATCACATTTCCAGCATCTCCCTCTTCCAGCTTTGTAGAAAAAAATCAAGTGAAATCAATGGCTGCAGCAGTGAGAAGATGGGCACAAGCCCCCCCCCCCCCCCCCCGG
>VZTY01019007.1:61751-76176 GCA_013400935.1 Turnix velox
GTAGTGGGAGGTGTGCCTGCCCATGGCAGGGGTTTGGAACTAGATAATCTTGAAGGTCCCTTCCAACCCAAACCAGTCTATGATTCTATGATCTAGACCTCCCAGTGCCCTCCCAGTGCATGAGGAGGCTGCAGGAGAGCTGGGGGGGGGGGGGTTGTTTGCCAGGGCATGGAGCCATAGGATGAGGGGCAATGTTTTGAAACTAGAGCAGGGCAGGGTTAGATGAGACATGAAGAAGAAGTTCCTCCCCATGAGTGTGGTGAGGCACTGGAAGATGCTGTCCAGTGAGGATGTGATGCCCCATCCCTGGAGACATCCAAGGCCAGGCTTGCTGAAGCTCTGAGCAACCTGATGCAGTGCAGGATGTCCCTGCTCATTGCAGGGAGGTTGGACTAGATGGCCTTGGGAGAGCCCTTCCAGCCCTATGATGATGCTCCCGGCAGCTTTAGCACTTTAGCAGAGTTAAAGTTTCAGTGATGTGCTACAAATGATGGCTGAGCCTGTTTTGGGGCTGAGATGCCCCAGAGACCCTGCACAGATCACCAGATTGCTTCCTGGATGAGAGTGGAACTTGGCCATTAAAGATTTTCTTCTAACCATTTGTACTCAGCTTTATGTACCCAAAGCTGCTCCTAATAGGGTGCAGATGTTTTTCAGGCTATCACAGAATATGGACAGGAAAAGGAACTACTGAAAACTTTGGAGGAGCTGAAAGGAAATCGCAGAACTTTCGAATCACCGGGAAGGAAAGAGCTGGGTAGAAAAACACAAATGGCTTTTAAATTTTTTTTCTATTTCACCAGTCCCTGAATGAAGGGGCAAAACCCTAAGATGATGCTTCTTCTGGACCACTAGGGAACTCCAAATATGTGAAAAGCAGCCCCAAGCTGTAAATATTTCCCTCCAGGCTTCCTGAAACCTTTGCTGCTGGGAACTGGGACACCTGAGGAGTGAAGGGGATGAAGTCAGAGAACATTCAGACAGAGCCTGCTGGGGCAACTCTGAGGTCACCCAGACTGAAGAAGGCCCTGTGGAGCAGCAAGTGGCTCTAAGGTAACATAAGAAGATGAAAGTTTGTGCTTGCCTTCATGTACAGAAGTTATGAACAAGTTTTTATGTGATATATTTTACACTGAGCAGAAACAGTGGATGGACAGGGATGATCTTGGGCTAAGTTTTTTTCCAGCTGAGCAAAGTAAAAACTGTGTGATCATTAGCAATGAAATTCAAGTGTTGGGAAGGGACAAGGATATTCTTTGGATGGTGACAAAGGACTATTTTTATGCTTCAGTAGTGCAGGAAGGCCAAGCTGTGGTTTCCTCATCATCAAAGTAGAAAGAAATGAGAATGTACATCCTCCCCCAGCAGCAAGGAGAGCACAACTTGTGTGAAGCTCATTGATCCTTTCTGCTTGGTTCCTTGTGGCTAATTTGGACTCACTCCTCCACTTCCCATGCCTTCAAACACTCCACTGCTCCCCCAGCAGGGAGCTGGGACACCTTAAAACTAATTTTATTCAAGCAAAAGAGTCCAGTGCAGAGTAATGAAGATGATGAAGGCGTTGGAGCATCTCCCTCATGAGGAAAGGCTGAGGGAGCTGGGACTCTTTAGCTTGGAAAAGAGGAGACTGAGGGGTGACCTCATTAATGTCTGTAAATATGGAAAGGGTGAGTGTCAGGAGGATGGAGTCAGGCTCTTCTCAGTGACCTCCAATGATAGGACAAGGGGCAATGGGTGCAAGCTGGAACACAGGAGGTTCCACAGAAATAAAGAACCTTGTCAGGGAGAGGGTGAGAGAAGAGTGTCCCAAGCTGCCCACAGAGGGTGTGGGGTCTCCTCTGGAGATATTCAAACCCCACCTGGACACCTTCCTGTGTGACCTGATCTGGGTGTTCCTGCTCCAGCAGGGTATGGGACTAGATGATCTCTCCAGGTCCCTTCCAATCCCTGACATTGTGTGACTCTGTGTGAAAAGACAACATTTTTTCCCAAGGTGCTGAGTCAAAGCATCTGGATGGGATGTGCCAACAAGACCTGGCTCTTTTGTGACAAACTGAATTCTTCAGGTGGGATTGTGGCAGACAGGTCTGTGCAGAGCCTGGATTGATGCCCTGACAGTAAAACTCTTTCATATCCATCTCTCCTGAGCACAGACTGTGCTGTAGGATCTGTCCCTCTCAGTGCTGGTGTACGTGGGTTAACAGCACCCTCTGCAGCCATCCCGGCTCTGAAAGGGAGAAGAATCCAGCCCGGGAGAAGCATCTGAATCCGTTTTCCCATATAAATGGAGGATTGTCATATAAATTTTGGCTTCTCATTAATTTGTGAGAAACTCACATCTGGGGGTCAGATTGATGCCCCCTCTCTGGAGGTGTTTAAGGCCAGGCTGGATGAGGTATTGAGCAACCTGATGCAGTGGGAGGTGTCCCCGCCCATGGCAGAGGGGTGGGAACTAGATGATCTTTAAGGTCCCTTCCAACCCAAACCATTCTATGATTCTATGCAAAGCACATCAGATGTGGGGTCCCTCATCCCTGTCTGCAGATCCAGGCTGGGTTACATGTGGGACTGGGGAAGCTCTAGGAATCGGGCCACGGACTGGGCTGAGCTGCAACTAAGAGCAATGTCAATGATAGTAATGGGTGCTTTAAAGGTCCAGACACACTCCAAAATGCTTTATTTCTTGTTGGTAGTGCCTGCTTTGAAAAAAAAAAAAACAAAACCAAAAAACTAAACCAAAAAAGCAAAGACAAACAAGCAAAAAAACCCACAAAAATCCCCCCCCCCGAAGGCCAAACAAAACAAACCAAAAATCCCACAAAAAAAGCAATAAAAACAAACAAAAACCCCCCTCAAATGAAGAAACCAAACCAAAGCAAAAGGAAATACCTGCAAAAAGAGAAACAAGCACAAAATGCCTACAAAAAAAGGAAACAATAACTAAGCAAAAGAAAAAACCTACAAAAAAAACCCAAACCAAAACAAAAGCCCACAAATAAAAGAAACTAAACCAAACTAAAACAAAACAACCAAAAAAAAACCAAACAAAAAATAAACCCAAAAAAGAAACAAAAGCCACCAAAAGAGAAAAGAAACCAAACCCCCTCAAAACCCAAAATAAAGAAACAAACTCCCCACAAAAAAACCCAAAAAAGCTTTCCCATTAACGAGCACCAAGTTGTGTTTTGGAGGATGCAGGGGAGTATATTACCTAAAAACTGCCAGATAATAGGATTTCTCCATGCACTGCAGTTTAGTATTCAAGGGATTTCATAGGGTTGTGCCGTGTAGTGCTGGGAAAAATCCTTTAGCTGCTGCAACAAAGTGATTCTCCTTTGCTGGAGAACTAAAATAATTAATTTCTCAATCCCGGAGCACCAAAACTTCTCCAGAGGTTCTGAAGGAGGAACAAAGCTGGGGTCTGCAAAGTGAAGAGGTCATAGCAGTTTTGGGGGGTTTTTTTTTTTTTTTGGCTGGGTAATTTATCCCTTTTCCTTTTGGTGGCACTGTCTGCCAAAATATCACCAAATCACCTTCCTGGCACTGTGCTTTATGTTTTCCACTTCTTCAGATGGCCAGAGATGGGCTCAAGGGAGAGACCATGGCTCTAATGAGGAGCTGCCCATCTCTGGTCACTTGGGTGCCTCGTCTGGCCATGGGGAAGGGATCACCTGAAGGTGTTGGTGGTTGAGGTGCTCTTTGTGGAGCCAAAAAGCCAAAGATGGATGCAGCCTCAGCTAAAGGTACAGTCTTCCCTGTCTTATGGCCTTTGAGGAGCCTCCAGAGGGACCTTTGAGGAGGTCCCGACTTACAAGCTCAGATAATTATCATGAAGAGGCTCCCAAAGGGTGAATTCCTGGCTCAGGCACAATCACCAGGGTTATTTCTTGGGGAGACCTGAGTCCCCACTCTTCATTTTCCAATTTCTGCTGTGATTTTTTTTTTTCATTTCGGAGCCCTTCTCAGCTCCTGTCTTCATTTCGCCTCTCACTCATGGTGATGCCTTGAGTCCTTCCAGCAAGGATCATAGAATCATAGAATGGTTTGTGTTGGAAGGGACCTTAAAAATCATTGAGTTCCAACCCCCCCTGCCATGGGCAGGGACACCTCCCACTGCACCAGGTTGCTCAGTGCCTCATCCAACCTGGCCAGGGATTGAGGGGTCATCCACAACCTCTCTGGGCAACCTCTTCCAGTGTCTCACCTACCTCACAGCAAAGAACTTCTTTCTTCTCTCCAGCCTAAATCTCCCCTCTTCCAATTTGCATCCATTCCTCCTAGTCCTGCCATCCTGGAGCCTATTCAAAAGTCCTCCCCCAGCCTTTCTGTAGCCCCCTTCAGGTACTGAGAAGCTCCTCTGAGGTCCCCCCTGAGCCTTCTCTTCTCCAGACTGGATAACCCCAACTCCTTCAGCCTGTCTTCATAAGGCAGTTGCTCCAGCTCTCTCATCATCTTTGTGGCCTCCTCTGGACCTGCTCCAACAGCTCAATGTCCTTCTTGTGTTGAGGGCTCCAGAACTGGACACAGTAACTCCAGTTGGGGTCTCACCAGAGACAAATAGAGGTGGAAAAATCCCCTCCCTTGACCTGCTGGCCGCATTTCTCTTGATGCAGCCGAGGATGAAGAGAGATTCTTCCTATAAGCTCCACAGTGAATCAGTGGAGCTTAAATAGGACACTGTGAGCTGGGAATCACTGGGACTGAACACAAGGTTGGACTGACTCTCCACTAACACAGATGAGAAACTCTGGCTGAGCTTCTTTAATCAAATGGGGGCCCTCAGTGTTTGCTTCTGTCACCAAAATTTCCCTGCTCCTCTCAAGCACGTACAGCTTTGAAAGATCCCAACGTGACCATCTTGTTTGCCCTTCAGATTTCCATCCTTCACGTGTTTGAGCCAAATGACTTGGGTTTTTCTGCTTGAAACATTAACCATTGCCCAAGAAATAAAAACACAGAGAGCCTGGTGAACCTCCAAGGGCATTTCACAAGGTCCTTCGCCTGTCAGGAGGTCACTGTCAGGGGGGTAACATGTGATGGTCACACCTGATGGATTTTGGGGGTTAGAAAGAGGGTTTGGGCAGACTTTGCCTCTCAACCCCGTGCAGGTTGGAGGGCAGCAAATGCAGGATCTCTCCTGCAACTTATTGCAGTGTAAGAGGTTTGGGGTGGCTGTGGGATGCTTGGCTGATGAAGCATGAAGCTCCCTGAGCTTGCAACTTTCTTGTGGCCTCCAGAGACATTCCTGACCCTAACCTTGGAGAAAATCTACTCAATCCCTCTTTCTGCAATCTCCAGCTCCCTCTGTGAGAGCATGGAGGGTCTGGCACGTAGCAGAGCAGGTCACAGAGTCAACATTTCCTGGAGGGATCTGGGCAAGTATTTTCATCATGGCTCTCTATGGTGGATAGAAACATTTGATGTGGTTACAGTGGTTTATTAATGATTTGAGGTTGATCAAGGGGTTGATTTTTAGCAGCACTTAACCATTAACTGATTTACAGGTTCACAAAGGGATTTAACCAAAATAATGGAACAGTGGCTTAACTACAGATTGGAATATGGCAAGATTCATGTTGATTTCCCATAAGATGTTAAAAATAAATATATAGTGAAAGCCCAGATGTCAGATAAATGTGTATATGTATAAGCAAAGCAAACACACAGAGGTCTGTAACTGCTGAGACCAAAGATCCCTTGGTATCTCATTAACTTTGTGGATCCCCCTTTCAACTCCTATGTTTGCAAAGACAAATGGAAGAACATCCACAGCCATAAAGCTCATGTAAATCAGAAGCACAGAGGTGGATGAGAGAATTAGAAGCAGTTAAAAATTTCCTTTATCCTGAGGTTAAATATTCACAATGCACAGGCATTCCTCAACAGGTCATAAGTGAAACTGGTTGGATGGACTTGCCCTCATGTTCTCATTCTCAGGATCACAGAATGGTTTGGGTTGGAAGGGAGCTTCAAAATCACCTAGTTCCAACCCCCCTGCCATGAGCAGGGACACCTCCCACTAGACCCAGCTCAGGGGACATCCTGGCCACAGCTTTTGGGGATCCAGAATTGCTCAAAGTCTTTACACAAGAACATAAGATAATTGACTTTTGATGGGTACTTTTCCACTCCTGCCCAGCTTGGACAGTACTTTCCACTGGTTGCACAAGTCCAGAACTTGCCAAGTCTTGAGGTTCTGGTATTCACCCTCTCTGTGACCATGATCCATATGCTGCCAGGGGTGATCAATTAGTTATTATTTTCAAGCAGAAGGAGACATGGGGATCAGGTAGGTGCACTAAGGTGTTGCTACAGTGTTCTAGTCTGTCACTCTCCACCTTCTCTTTCTTTCATGGTAGACCATTATGTCTCATTCTGGTCCACTGTATTATGAAATTATAACATTTCCTCAGCCAGATAGGGAGGAAATCATGACAAATCCTGACAGGCCTCAAGGGCAAGGCAGGGGTTGCTATGGCAGTGCCTGTGCTGTTAAATTCTGTTCTGGTTGAACATCAACCTGTCCTGTGAGCTCCTCTTTGGCAGCTCTCTTTTTTTTTTTTAATTCTCAATCTATAATCATAGAATGGTTTGGGTTGGAAGGGACCTTCAAAATCATCTAGTTCCAACCCCCCTGCCATGGGCAGAGACACCTCCCACCAGACTAGGTTGCTGAGTGCCTCATCCAGCCTGGCCTTAAACACCTCCAGGGATTGAGGGGGCATCCACAGCCTCTCTGGGCAACCTCTTCCAGTGTCTCACCACCCTCACAGGAAAGAATTTCCTTCTATCCAGCTGAAATCTCCCCTCTTCCAATTTGCATCCATTAGTCCTAGTCACATCACATATCCTACTAAAAGTCCTACCCCAGCCTTTCTGTAGCCCCTTTCAGGTATTGAGAAGCTCCTCTGAGGTCCTTCCTGAGCCTTCTCTTCTCCTAGCTGAGCAACCCCAACTCCTTCAGCCTGTCCTCATCATCCATTATCTTCATGGCACTCCTCTGGACCTCCTCACTCCAACAGCTCAGTGGTGGTATCCCTCTCCCCATGAAGAGTGGTGGGGCTGAACTGAGCACTGTGAGACAGTCAGAGCTTGGGAACTCCTTCATGTCTTTGAGCAAAATGCTCCACTGAGCCTCATTAGCAGTACAACCACAAGCTGCCATCTCTAACGTACTCTGCCAGGGAAATTTCCTGCTCTTTCAAGCTCTTATCTATGGCTGCTGTGTCAAAAAATGAACCTGGAGGATGGGAGTAAGGAGAGTGAGTCACAGCTGGCTGTCTCCACCCCCCAGGACAGAGAAAAACCTCTTTTCTTCCATACTGTGGCCGCCTGTTGCAGCATTGCTCTGCTCTCAGCTTCAAGTGTGTCCTTACCAACCAATTCCTGGGCTGCAGCAAGAGAAGTGTGGCCAGCAGGTCAAGGGAAGGGATTTTGTCCCCTCTGCTCAGCTCTGGTGAGATCCCAACTGGAATTACTGTGTCCAGTTCTGGAGCTCATCCACCCTCCTCTTGTAGGGCAGGAGTGGTTTGCAGTGAGGTCTCTTAGATATTTGGTTTCATTCCTTGCTTTCACATTGCACAAAGACTATTTCCAGTATTCTCCAGGAATTCTGGAAATGGTCTTTGTGCAATCAGTTAATAGATGTTCTGAATTTGGCATGGAGATGTGCTCCTCACAGATAGAGATTAATGATTAATGCTGTATCTGAAGGATTACCTCCTTCAGCCAACTTTGCTTCTGCAAATTCCACATGAAAAATTAGGACAATATCCTCTGTCTTTTCTTTCTAAAAAAAAAAAAAAAAAACCAACAAATTTCTTTGAGGAAACAACTTTCCAAGGTGTCTGTGGTGTCCCCCAACATTTCATAGAATCATAGAATTGGAAGGGAACTTCCAAGACCATCTGGTCCAACCCCCTGCAGTGAGAGGGAATTCTGCACTAGATGAGGTTGCTCAGAGGCTCAGCAAGCCTGGCCTTGAGTGTCTCTAGGGATAGGACCCCCACCCTCTCTCTCGGCAACCTGTTTCAGTGCCTCATCACCCTCATGGGGAAGAACTTCTTCCTAAAATGTTTCTAAATTTTTACAGGACCACGGACTCCCACAACTATCTGCACCATCTGAGACCTGGTGTTTGAGGAAAATTCTTCTCATGCAGAAGATAAGACCAAGTGCAAGGTCCTGCAGCTCAGGGCAACCCCAAGCACAGGCTGGGGGGAGAGTGGCTTGAGTGCAGCTCTGAAGGGAAGGATTTAGAGGTGTCAGTGGAGGAGAAACTGACCATGAGCCAGCAGTGTGTGCTTGCAGCAAAGAAGCCAACCCAGTCCTGGGCTGCATCAAGAGAAATGCGGCCAGCAGGGCAAGGGAGGGGATTTTGACCCTCTGTTCTGCTCTGGTGAGAGCCCAGCTGGAGTTACTGTGTCCAGTTCTGGAGCCCACAACAGAAGAAGGACATTGAGCTGTTGGAGCAGGTCCAGAGGAGGGCCATGAAGATAATGAGAGGGCTGGAGCACCTCCCTTGTAAGGACAGGCTGAAAGAGTTGGGGCTGTTCAGCCTGGAGAAGAGAAGGCTTTGGGAGANAAGAAGCTCTCTCCTGTGAGAGTGGTGAGACACTGGAAGAGGTTGCCCAGAGAGGCTGTGGATGCCCCCTCAATCCCTGGAGGTGTTTAAGGCCAGGCTGGATGAGGCACTGAGCAACCTGGTGTAGTGGGAGGTGTCCCTGCTCATGGCAGGGGAGTTGGAACTAGATGATCTTTAAGGTCCCTTAAACTATTCTATGATTCTATGAAAAGAAATTCATGTTTCATGTGTAGATTTATCTCAGCTGATAACTCTTCACCCAATATCCAATTCCGATAATCAACTCCTAGACAAAAACTCCCTTCAGCCCACTCAGTGCTAAGATTTCTTTTCTTTATGTCTGTACACGCAAGGGGACATTGTTTTGAATAATTACATCTCTTTTATGGCAAATATTTATTTATCAATGGAAATTAAAATACTAATATTTAAGGAAAAAACAAAAATCCACATTGTCAGCCAGTATTTGGGAGTTCAGGCTTTCTTACTTATGAACTTCCAATATTTTCTGTCATTAGCACAATTTGTAGACAAAATTTTAATCTGAGGTTCTGCTTTCTGCAGAAATCTTACCTTTAAGAGAGAAAAAATACAAATCTCTTTGGTCTGTAGCAAATCCCCGCCAGATGAGATGGATGGATGTGTTTGGTTTAGAAGGTCCAACTCATCTTTTGCAGGGGGAAGTTGTGCCCCTGAAGCCCAAGAGGAGTTTTGTGATGGGGTGGGTGAGTACAAGGATGTCAGTGATCTGGTTAAGGATCAAAAGGATGTTTTTCTGGTGTAAGATAATTCATTTTTACTAATTGAAAGTGCCACATAGGAGGAGGCACAAAAGCCAATTGGGCTGAGAAGCAGGTATTTACCATTCAGGAATGAAAGTTCTTCATTCTCAGTCAGAAAGGTATGTTAGGAATTACCACAAAAGTGTCTGAGATCAAACCAGAAAACATCTTCACTGATAAATGTCTGGCTTTTGTTGTTGTTTTTTGGGTTTGTATTTGTTTTTTTGTTTGTTTGTTTGTTTGGATGGGTTGGGGTTTTTTTGTTTTTGTTTTTGTTTTTTTGGGATTTTTTGTTTGTTAGAGTTTTTTTGTTGTTGTTGTTTGCTTCTTTGGTTGGTTGGTTTGGGGTCTTTTTATAATTAAAAAAATAATTATTATTTAAATTTGTTTTGGTTTTTTTTCCTCTCTCTGTCTGCACAGTTCAAAGACTTTAAAAACCATGAATGACTCAAGAGGACAAACAAAATTATGTTGCATGAGAGAGGAACTAAAGAGAGCTGTGAAAGATGGGAGTTGAAGGAGAAGCAAGGAATAGAAAAGAAACTTGAGGATTCTCTGGAGAAGGGAGCTTGGAAGAATATTGAGGTATGATCTGAGAAGATGTGATAGAAATTTGGGCTATTTCCTGGGAAGATAACCCCGAAATTGGGGATATCTGCCCCCCAAAAAGACAGGGTGTTGTGATTCCAGTGAAGCAAAGGGAGATGTTTTTCTGGCTGAGTGAGGCTGCTGTGAGTTACACCCTTCATCTCTGCATTTACATCTCCAATTTAAGAATTTATAGCAGACTTCCCAACCACCCCTGATAAAAAAAAATTCTTTCTTGTGAGGGTGATGAGACACTGGAAGAGGTTGCCCAGAGAGGCTATGGATGTGTCCTCCTTGGAGGTGTTTAAGACCGGGCTGGATGAGGCACTGAGCAACCTGGTGTAGTGGGAGGTGTCCCTGCCCATGGCAGGAGGGTTGGAACTAGATGATCTTGAAGGTCTTTGCAACCAAAACCATTCTATGATTACAACAGAGTAATAATGCAGAAAGAAGGCTTAAAAGAAAGTGAAATTTGGTGTAAAATCTGGGTACTGGGTGTTTAATTTGCACTCGGGAGAATACAGGGGCTGTTACAAACCTTTCTGCAGGGTTGAAGGATGGCTAAAGCGACCTAGTGGGAGGTGTCCCTGCCCATGGCAGAGGGGTTGGAACTAGATGATCTTTGAGGTCCTTCCACACAAACCGTTCTATGATTCTATGGGGTTTTTTTCCTTCCACAGAAGAAACCATGTTGCTTTCCCATCTTCTCGCTGCCCCCAGCCCCAGACTGCACTGCAGAGGAGTCCGGTCCGACCCAAGTTACCGGAGAGGAGGCACCATCAGCCCCTGAGGCAACACCTCCCACCGCCTCCTCCACCTCCCCTAGACCCTCCCCAGCCCAGCCCAGTGTCTCCGCCACCGGACCCGCTGCGGCGCCTTTAAGGGCCGGTCCGTGATGTCACCGGGACCGGGAGACTCTCGGCAGCGCTGCCGGGCTGTGCGGGACACCGCAGGGGACCCTCTGTCCGACTGACACACCTTGTCTGGACCGTGCCCGGTGGTCTGGCAGAGAAACCCTGCCCGGAGGGGACACGCTGCCCGGTGGGGACCCTGCTCGGAGGTGACTCTTTGCCCGGAGGTGACTCTCTGCCCGGTGGGGACCCTGCCTGGAGGTGATCCTCTGCCCGGTGGGGACCACTGTCCGGTGAGGACCCCGTCCGGTGGAGAATCTCGGTCCGGAGGGGTCCTTCTGCCTTGAGGGCGATCCCCATTGTTCGGTGGGAGCCCTGCCCGGTGGAGAATCTTATCCTGAAGAGACCCCCCTGACCAGTGGGGACCTGTTGCCATGTGGGGACCCTACCCATAGGGGACCCTTGTGTGGCGGAGAATCCCTGTCCGCTGAGAACTCTGCCCCGAGGGGACCCCTGCCCGGTGGGGACTCCCCTACTTGGCGAGCCCCTTCTCTCCGGAGTGACCCCTCTGCCCGGTGGGGATTCCTATGCGGAGGGGTCCCCTCTGACCCGGAGGAGACACCCCCTTGTCCCAAGACACCCCGACAGCCCCCTCCCGGTGGGGATCCCCCCGTGGAGCCCAGGCATGGGCAGCCTCCAGCTGCAGGACTTCGTGGCCGGCTGGGTGGGAGGTAAGTGCTGCCGTGGGCTGGGGGATAAGGAGGATGTGGGGGACACTGACATAAGGACAGGACCTTCTGGAGGAGTAAAACGCTCCTTGTCACCCACGGTCTGTGCCGCCGTGTTGCTTGGCTTTGGTTCAAAAGAGCAGTTTCATTCCATTTCCACGATCGGGACACTTCAAATTTCAGAGTCGCTACTTGGGCTGTGTCGCCTTGATTTTGGGAAGGGAGGGGGTGACTGTCAGAGCCACCTCGCTCTTCCCTTGACCCCCACCGGCTCCCCAAGCTGGGAGGCGACCAGCTGGGGCTGGCAGTAGCCAACCTGGGGTTGCCCAACGGCACACACCCCCTCCGGGAGCTGGCGAGGGCAGGGGGGGATTGGCTTTGACCCTGCAGTGATCCCAGTAGGGCAGCGATCCCAGACGGGGCAGAGATGGGGAGGGATCGATCCCACCCCGCTGAAAATGCTGATTGCAAACAGCCGGGGAAAAAGAGATAAAGAAAGGAAATGTGAAAGTTACTCCTGATAAGGGGCCGGGTGAGGTGTGTGCACAGGGACAACGGCAGCACTGGTCATCACAGACCATACCAGGTCAGCTGACTCTTTAAAAAAAAAAATCCACCCCATAACATCTGCCAAAAGGTCAGGTGAGATTTTGGGGTCTTTGCGGTGGTCATATACCCTCCCAAGAGTGGGACAAGGTGCCCAGGGGATGAACAGCAACCAGTAAAGGTGGCAGAGGTCAGTCTTTGTGAGTAACTCTGGCCACAGGTGGTCTTAGGTGAAGGTCCAGGAGGAGACAGGATGTTTTATAATATGTTTTTGAGCAAAGTCATAATGTCTTGATCAAGCAGGTTATGACTCTTTTCAGTCATAATCCACTACAAGTGGGAAATGTCCCCAGAACACTTGGGGACACTGTTTTTCGGACACTGGCTATGCACATGGGTTGCTCCATCCTCCTGGAGAAGGGGGAAACCAAACCATGCTTGGTCCTGCCAAGGGGCACCTGGAATCTGGAGGTCAGTGAGGGGGGAAAGGGCTTGTTTCTCCATGGGGAATGAGGCTGGATGGGACTGTTGAGGTCAATACAGAGTAGAACTTGACTGAATAATCCTGAACTGAACCATCTCTGACAGGTATCTCTATAAAATGCCCTTAAAACAGCAAAGGATGGGGGTTACCCACCAGAGTTGACTCTAGTTTATCCCTTTCTGAGCCAGGAGAAAGCATTTGCTCATGTCTAGCCTGAATCTCAATGTTTGAGGACTAAATATTTGCACGAGCTCACAAGAGTTTGAGTTTGTTCATGAGCAGGACACACAAATCCACCACTTCCTCTTCTCTCTTGGATGCCCCTGAGAAGTGAAGTTGATGGACTCCAGGGGACTGCCTGGGGTATAGTCAAGTGCTTCTGCTCAACTTTTGCCTATTGTTGGCTATTGTTCAGTCTCAGTATAACTGTTCTTGCTGTCTCATCAGAAGATTTTTCTTCAATGGTTTATGTAATACTTTCATCCCCAGGAACTGCCAGTGTTGTCGTGGGACACCCCTTGGACACCATCAAGGTAAGACCCTTTGAACTGTGCTCTCACTTTACCCAAAACTTTACTACTGGGGAGGTGGCTTCTCTCAAAAGACCTTCACTTCCACTCCCCCACCAGCCCAAGGGGGAATTTAGCCCAGGTCCTGATGTCTCCATGGACTTTGGCCTTTGTTCCTCCCCAGTGCTCATTTTGAAGGAGAAACTGGAAGACCTGTGAGTTCCTCTGGTGAGGGTTAATGCTGGGCTTGTGGTTTCACCAGACAGTTCTGCCAGGGTTTCTCTGAACTTTGCAACAGACAGGTACACAAAGGGCAACTGGGGAACCTGTATTTGTTTTACTGGAGGCACATTTTTCTGTTTTCCCAGCCTTGGCAATGCTGGGAGGGCAGAGTTTCTGCAACTCTTACCCCAGGGCAATGGGATGCAATCACCCCTGCCAGATGATGACTCCACAGAGCAAAGAATTTAGAGATGGAAGAAGATATTTGCTGGCATGATGCAGACAAGCCCATGCACACACCACTGCAGCCTGACCAAATCCAATTGACTATCCCTGGTGATGCAGAGCAAAAAGCTTTAGGCAGGATATGAGAAAGAAGTTGTTTCCTGTGAGGGTGGTGAAACACTGGAAGAGGTTGCCCAGAGAGGTTGTGGATGCCCCCTCCCAGGAGGTGTTTAAGGCCAGGCTGGATGAGGCACTGGGCAACCTGATCTAGTGGGAGGTGTCCCTGCCCATGGCAGGGGGGTTGGAACTAGATGATCTTGAAGGTCCTTTCCAACCCAAACCATTCTATGATTCTATGTTCTCTTTAGAATCACAGAATGTGTTGGGTTGGAAGGGACCTTCAGAGGTTCTAAGGCAGTGCTTGGGCCAGGTATTCAACTATCACTGGTGAGCACCAGTGAGGCATCTCCATTTCATGGTGCTGGGTCATTAGTGCCAGTAAAATACTGGGATTTATAGTCTGATGAACCTGCTCATGGTGGAGAGCACCTTCAGGGTCTGTCCTTTCAGGTGACACTTTGATATAGAATCATAGAGTTAGAAGGGATCTACATATGGCCTCTAGTCCAACCCCCTGCAGTGAGCAGGGACATCCTGCACTAGATGAGGTTGCTCAGTGCCTCAGCAAGCCTGGCCTTGAATATCTCCAGGGATGGGGCATTCACAGCCTCTCTGGGCAACCTGTTCCAGTGTCTCTCCACCCTCATGGGAAAGAACTTCTTCCCACTATCTGATCTAAACCTGTCCTGCTCTAGTTTAAAACCATTGCCCCTCATCATATCAAGAGATGGGACAAAACCTAGAGCCAGTGGTCCTCTCTGAACCCCAGAGACCCTTGGAGGGTGA
>VZTY01019007.1:76578-164337 GCA_013400935.1 Turnix velox
TTGCTGTCTCATCAGAAGATTTTTCTTCAATGGTTTATGTAATACTTTCATCCCCAGGAACTGCCAGTGTTGTCGTGGGACACCCCTTGGACACCATCAAGGTAAGACCCTTTGAACTGTGCTCTCACTTTACCCAAAACTTTACTACTGGGGAGGTGGCTTCTCTCAAAAGACCTTCACTTCCACTCCCCCACCAGCCCAAGGGGGAATTTAGCCCAGGTCCTGATGTCTCCATGGACTTTGGCCTTTGTTCCTCCCCAGTGCTCATTTTGAAGGAGAAACTGGAAGACCTGTGAGTTCCTCTGGTGAGGGTTAATGCTGGGCTTGTGGTTTCACCAGACAGTTCTGCCAGGGTTTCTCTGAACTTTGCAACAGACAGGTACACAAAGGGCAACTGGGGAACCTGTATTTGTTTTACTGGAGGCACATTTTTCTGTTTTCCCAGCCTTGGCAATGCTGGGAGGGCAGAGTTTCTGCAACTCTTACCCCAGGGCAATGGGATGCAATCACCCCTGCCAGATGATGACTCCACAGAGCAAAGAATTTAGAGATGGAAGAAGATATTTGCTGGCATGATGCAGACAAGCCCATGCACACACCACTGCAGCCTGACCAAATCCAATTGACTATCCCTGGTGATGCAGAGCAAAAAGCTTTAGGCAGGATATGAGAAAGAAGTTGTTTCCTGTGAGGGTGGTGAAACACTGGAAGAGGTTGCCCAGAGAGGTTGTGGATGCCCCCTCCCAGGAGGGGTTTAAGGCCAGGCTGGATGAGGCACTGGGCAACCTGATCTAGTGGGTGTTGCTGCCCATGGCAGGGGGTTNAGTGGGAGGTGTCCCTGCCCATGGCAGGGGGGTTGGAACTAGATGATCTTGAAGGTCCTTTCCAACCCAAACCATTCTATGATTCTATGTTCTCTTTAGAATCACAGAATGTGTTGGGTTGGAAGGGACCTTCAGAGGTTCTAAGGCAGTGCTTGGGCCAGGTATTCAACTATCACTGGTGAGCACCAGTGAGGCATCTCCATTTCATGGTGCTGGGTCATTAGTGCCAGTAAAATACTGGGATTTATAGTCTGATGAACCTGCTCATGGTGGAGAGCACCTTCAGGGTCTGTCCTTTCAGGTGACACTTTGATATAGAATCATAGAGTTAGAAGGGATCTACATATGGCCTCTAGTCCAACCCCCTGCAGTGAGCAGGGACATCCTGCACTAGATGAGGTTGCTCAGTGCCTCAGCAAGCCTGGCCTTGAATATCTCCAGGGATGGGGCATTCACAGCCTCTCTGGGCAACCTGTTCCAGTGTCTCTCCACCCTCATGGGAAAGAACTTCTTCCCACTATCTGATCTAAACCTGTCCTGCTCTAGTTTAAAACCATTGCCCCTCATCATATCAAGAGATGGGACAAAACCTAGAGCCAGTGGTCCTCTCTGAACCCCAGAGACCCTTGGAGGGTGACAGGGAGGAGGCAAGGTCCAGCATGGCTCATGCCCCAACCCTTCCCCAGCCATCCCCTTGAGGACAGCTGGATCTCCTGGGATCAGGACATGTCCTGTCAGGGCACTGGCAGGTTCTGCCCAGGATTGCCAAGGAAATCTCCATCTTGGGCTGGCCATCAGGGCCTCACTGCCAGTTTTAGGGGTGTATCTGCATCATGGTTCCCAATCCATCAGTCCTTTCTACTGGTCCCTTCCCAGCCTCACAAGCCCTATCAACCCCAAATTTCCTCCTACTCCTACTGGCCCTTTCCCAGCCTCACAGCCTCCATCATCCTGAAATATCCTCCTTCTTCCACTGGCCCCTTCTCAGCCTCACAGCCTCCATCAATCCCAAATGTTCTTCTCCTTCCACTGGCCCCTTCCCTGCCTCACAGCCTCCATTAACCCCAAATGTTCTCCTTCTTCCACTGGCACCTTCTCAGCCTCACAGCCTCCATCAATCCCAAATGTTCTTCTCCTTCCACTGGCCCCTTCCCTGCCTCACAGCCTCCATTAACCCCAAATGTTCTCCTTCTTCCACTGGCACCTTCTCAGCCTCACAGCCTCCATCAACCCCAAATGTTCTCTTCCTTCCACTGGCTCCTTCTTAGCCTTACAAGCCCCATCAACCCCAAATGTCCTACTCCTCCTATTGACCCCTTCTCTGCCTCACAGCCTCCATCAAATGCAAATGTCTTCCTCCTTCCACTGGCCCCTTCCTACCTTCACAGCCTCCATCAACCCGAAACATCTGGTTTTCCTCTGTAAATAGTTTTACTCACATTTTATCCTCCCCATTGCATTAGTCTCTCCAGAACTTTCCTCAGCTGCTGAGGTGTCACCCAAGGTCTCTCCCTAATTAAAACATAACAGAAGGGGCAAATTTCCCAAGGGAGAACCATACAGCTGACTTGGGCAGAGATGCCAGCAGGGATTTTAGCCCCGGGTGTGAACAGGAGCAGCCTGTGAGGACACTCAGATAGTCAAAAAATGTATTAACTCCAACTTCAAAATCCCTGGTTACTGTGTAAAATCAAAAATAACAAAGCCCACAGAGGCAAAATGGGAATGTCTGGCTCAGCATGGAAATCCAGGGCTGGGCACTGGGGATTTTGAGCTCACTGGGGTGTGTGGATCATAGAATGGTTTGGGTTGGAAGGGACCTTAAAGATCATCTAGTTCCAACCCCCCTGCCATGGGCAGGGACACTTCCCACCACACCAGGTTGCTCAGTGCCTCATCCAGCCTGGCCTTAAACACCTCCAGGGATTGAGGGGGCATCCACAGCCTCTCTGGGCAACCTCTTCCAGTGTCTCACCAGCCTCACAGCAAAGAACTTCTTTCTTCTTTCCAGCCTAAATCTCCCCTCTTAAAATTTGCATCCATTCCTCCTAGTCCTGCCATCCTGGACCCTATTCAAAAGTCCTACCCCAGCCTTTCTGTAGCCCCCTTCAGGTACTGAGAAGCTTTCTGAGGTCCCCCCTGAGTCTTCTCCAGGCTCAACAACCCCAACTCCTTCAGCCTGTCAGATGTTAGATGCCCCCCTCAACTGTGTCCTCCCTGTCTGCAGTGTGAGTCAGGGCATGCAGAGGTCTGCAGCCACTGCTCCAGCCTTGCACAACTCCCCAGCAGGAGCTGCAGCCACAATGTTTGTGTCCCAGCTTGTTTCTGAGGGCTTGGTAAATGCTCTGCTTTCACTGACGCCTTCCCCGTGGCCTCCAGCCAGGTGTGCAGCAGTGTTTGGGGCTTGCTGTGGGCAGATGGATGGATGGAGCATCTCCAGGGCAAGGGGTGAACCCAGGCTTCCATCTTTCAGCCTCCCCACCCATGGTCCCCATGTGGTGGCACCACACTGGCGAGGCTCTGGTAGTGATTGTGTCACTCATCCTGCTCTTTGCTGTCCAAAAGTTCTCCCTAGGCACAAACTCTGAAGGACACGCATTCCTTTGGGTTTTAAATCCCAAAAAACATTCTTGCTTTGCTCTCAGGATAAGTCAGGGCTGAGCCCCCACCACTGTTCACTCCAGCACAGGCTGGCATTGTCCCTCCAGACTTCACTGTGAGGGTGGTAAGACAGTGGAAGAGGTTGCCCAGAGAGGTTGTGGATGCCCCCTCAGTCCCTGGAGGTGTTTAAGGCCAGGCTGGATGAGGCACTGAGCAACCTGGTGTAGTGGGAGGTGTCCCTGCCCATGGCAGGGGGGTTGGAACTGGATGACCTTGAGGGTCCCTTCCAACCCAAACCATTCTATGATTAATTTAATCACTCCTGCTAGCAGCAATGGTGATGGATGTGACCAAAAATGTTATCCCCATTCCCTAAAAATACCTTTGATAGAGCACAAGTGAGTGCTCTCCCTTAGGGCCTCAGCCAGGATGAATTACCAAAGCCCCAGTTCCTGCAGTCCAAACAGGGTTTCCATTTCTTCACCCACCTGCATCAATTATGAGGGCATTTTTAGTGCAAACTTTTCAACAGGCAAAATATACCACAGAAACACAGAATGTCAAGGATTGGAAGGGACCTGGAGAGATCATGTAGTCCCATCCCTCTGCTGGAGCAGGAACACCCAGATCAGGTCACACAGGAAGATGCCCAGGTGGAGTGTTTTGAGATCCAGCCGAAGCCATGGCAAGTGCCGTGTTCATTTGCCAATTTTTCTGATAAGATATAAGTTCTCCTAAAATTTCCTAGATTCCTTTAGCATTTTGTAGAAGAGCCAGATTTGAGGAGGAAAAATATACCACTACTTCTTTTTGAAACTGTTGAAATCTGGGGAGGGAGGATATCCTGCAGTTTGAAATGCCAGGGAACAATCTTATTAGCAATGATTTAAACCTTTCATCTAACTGTGAAATGTTGCTACACCTTCATTTTGACTTAAAAGAAGGGAGATGAAGAGCAGACAGGTGAGATTGCCTCAAAATCTCAGCTTGTAGATTCAGAGAATGTCAGGGATTGGAAAGGACCTGGAGAGATCATCTAGTCCAATCTCCCTGCTGGAGCAGGAACAGCCAGATCAGGTCCCACAGGAAGGTGTCCAGGTGAGTTCTGAATGTCTCCAGAGAAGGAGACCCCACACCCTCTCTGGGCAGCCTGAGACACTCTTCTCTCACCCTCACCCTGATGAATTTTTTTCTTATATTTCTGTGGAACCTCCTGTGTTCCAGCTTACACCCATTGCCCCTTGTCCTATCATTGGTCACTGAGAAGAGCCTGGCTCCATCCTCCTGACACTCACCCTTTCCATATTTATTAACATGACTGAGGTCACCCCTCAGTCTCCTCTTCTCCAAGCTAAAGAGCCCCAGCTTCCTCAGCCTTTCCTCATCAGGAAGATGCTCCAATCCCTTAAATCATACGTGAATATGAGTGTAAATCTACACATGTGTGTGTGTGTAAGAAGGGGAAAGGACATTGAACCAGATGGGCTTTGTCATGATTTATCTCCAGGCCAACTCCAACAGATGTTGCAGACGTTTTTTGGAAGGTGTAGAAGCACTGCTGTCCAGAAACACAATGTCTTTGTTGGAAATTATGTAAAAACGTATTTCTCAGTGAAGCAGGGAGAATTCTGGAATTATTTTGGCTCTGTTTAGTTTTGCTGTGTCTTAAAATCTGCCTGAGGATGAGGAGGGCCTCAGAAGGTTCCCAGGGGGACTCTCCTCTCCATCCTTCAGCAACTCATCCCACCTTCCCCTGACAGTCCCAATTTCATACCCACAGAATCACACAGAATGTCAGGGATTGGAAGGGACCTCAGGAGATCATTTAGTTCCATCTCCCTCCTGGAGCAGGAACAGCCAGATCAGGTCACACAGGAAGGTGTCCAGGTGGGGTTTGAATGTCTCCGGAGAAGGAAACCCCACACCCTCTCTGCACAATCTGTGCCACTGTTCTCTCACCCTCAGGAAAAGTTTTTCCTTGTATTTCTGGGGAAGCTCCTGTTTTACAGAAGGCTCCAAATGGAGGAGACCACACAAACCAGGACCTTGCCAATTTGACAGTCATCCAGAAAGTTCCAGAGCCCTGAGGTCCCATTTAGCTTCTGGCAAAGTTCAAGGAGGGGGTGGGTGCATGTGTATCTTATTTTATTGCTCTGTTTTCTTTCCAGCTAAGGAAGGATTTCATTCTCAAAGCAAAGTGCATGTCATTTAGGTAGCTGGGTTTTAATTGCATGGGATTTTAATTGCATTTTATGAATGTCTTCTGCAGACTCGTTTGCAAGCTGGACAAGGGTATGGAAATACACTCAACTGTGTGCTCACCGTGTACAGGAATGAGTCTGTGAGTACTTTTTCCTGCTGGAAATGGTTGGAAATGCAAAGATATAAATATAGAGAGCAACTGTAGAAGATGTTGACACCAGCAGTTGCGTGGAGATCAATCAAGCTGGTGCAATTGAACCTGCAAATCATAGAATGGTTTGGGTTTGAAGGGACCTTGAAGATCATCTAGTTCCAACCAAGGGAACCCACCACACCAGGTTGCTCAATGCCTCATCCAGCCTGGCCTTAAACACCTCCAGGGATTGAGGGGGCATCCACAACCTCTCTGTGCAACCTCTCCCAGTCTCTCACCACCCTCACACTCAAGAACTTCCTTCCTCTCTCCAGCCTAAATCTCCCCTCTTCCAATTTGCATCATTCCTCCTAGTCCTGCCATCCTGGACCCTATTAAAAAATCCTACCCCAGCCTTTCTGTAGCCCCCTTCAGGTATTGAGAAGCTACTATGAGGTCCCTCCTACACCTTCTCTTCTCCAGTCTCAACAACCCCAGCTCCTTCAAGCCTGTCCTCATAAGGGGACATGCTCCAGCCCTCTCTTCATCTTCATGGTCCTCCTCTGGACCCACTTTTCTTTAAGACGCTCCCATGCTCAATCATCATGTCTTCTGCACACCAAGATGAGAGGTGATGGCTTCAAGCTGGAAGAGGGGAGGTTTAGATGGGATATTAGGAAGTAATGTCTGGTTGAGAGAGTTGAGGCTGTTCAGCCTGGAGAAGAGAAGGCTCTTTACCGGAGTGTGTAGAAGTAGGACAAGGGGGAAGAGTTTCAAACTGAAAGTGAGGAGATTTGGATTAGAGATTAGGAAGAAATTCTTTGCTGTAAGGGGGGGGTGAACCTCTGGTCCAGGCTGAGAAGCTGTGGCAGGGCTCAAAGCCAGGTTGGATGTAGCTTGGAGCAACCTGTGCTGGTGGGAGATGTCCCTGCCCAGGGAATGAAATGATCTTTGAGGTCCCTCCAAGCCAAACCATTCTATGACTCCATGATACTGGCCCAATAGACATGTTGGGTTTCACACAGCTCTCTTAACTCCTGCTCCCTTCCTCGGGTAGGTGTTTGGCTTCTTCAAAGGCCTGTCCTTCCCTCTGGCCAGCATTGCCGTCTACAGCTCCGTGGTCTTTGGGGTCTTCAGCAACACACAGAGGTTCCTCAGCCAGCTCCATCACAGAGACCCAGACAGGCCACCAGCACTCAGTGATGTGGCTCTGGCCAGCATGGTGGCAGGGTTCATCTCTGTGGGCATTGGCACCCCTGTGGAGCTGGTCAAGATAAGGCTGCAGATGCAAACTCAGCCATACATTGAAGGTAGGGAGCTACTTCTTGATCCCACACACAAAAAGGTGAGAGCTTTGGAGAGGAGTTTTGTAGCCCTATAACAATTACAACAATTGGGTTTTTTTTTTCATTTATTTTCAGCAAATGTGAAACTGAAGCCCTCAGTTCCTGGGTTTCCTATGTACCGAGGCCCAATTCACTGCTTTAGGACAGTCCTGCAGGAAGAGGGGATAGCAGGGATATACCGAGGAGCTGGAGCAATGCTCCTCAGGGATGTTCCTGGGTACTGCCTCTATTTCATCCCTTACACCTTCTTCAGTATCTGGATTACTCCTGATGGAAGCATCTCCCCTAGTCCCTTCTCCATCTGGCTGGCAGGGGGTGTAGCAGGTAAGCACCATTTTTTCCACCCAACACTGGTGAAGTAAGGGCAGGAAGATTCCCCAAGAGGTAGCTCAGGGGCCACCACATCTTTCTGGTCAGCAGGAGAAGACATGGAGCTGAATGACCTTCCTCCTTTGGGGCTAAGTCTCCAGGCACCACAACTCAGTGAACCTGATGAAAGTCACATTGTTAGATCTTCATCAGGCTCAATGTCAGTGAGATGGAAAAGAGGTGGCACCTTCATCCTCTTTCTGGATGTCCCAGGGAAGGCTGTGACACACTGCCAGTCATACATGGTGGCCAAGATGCTTTCAAAAGAGGACTTCAACCTGTTGGCTGCCCACCAGGAGGGTGTGCACTCTACCTGCAGGCATCAAAGTTGACTTTCACTTCTCTTCCTTTTTCCCTGTGTGTGCTCACCAGTGAGACCAGTCTGCTCACTCACCACCACACTTGGATGTGTAAGATCATCCCTATGCTCACTCCCTTCTTCTTGACCAATTCCCAACTGCAGACCTCTAAATCCAGACCAGTCTTTAGCTCAAGTCATGATTACAAGAAGCTCTCTCCATTTCTCCTTCAAATAATCCCCTGGTCCACCTGAACAACTTCTCCAGTGTGTCTCCACTCTCATTTAAGTCCAAAGAGGCCCAAGCTGGGCCAGGTATTCCAGTCACATGCTCATCCTTCCAAAGAGGCAAAACATCCCACTCAGCTGTGGGCTATTCAAGGTAAATAGGTGTTTCTTTATAGAAGTGATGATTTATCTCAGTTTTGTGAAGTTTCATCATGGCTGCATAAGGTGGACCAGCCTCTTACTTGCACTTACCCTTCTTGCTCTTACTTGCATTCTCAGCTCAAGCTTTGCTTTAATATTGTCTTTAGACTTTAGGGATTTTTGGTGAAATTTCCCCAATCAGCAGCTCCCTTCATCTCAGGCATTTCTGATGGCATCTCTGTGGTCCACCATAAGCAGCTGAGGGAGCACCTCCTGAGCTCTCTGCATTGGATAATCAGGATAATCAGCCTATCCTACAAAATCATAGAATGGTTTGGGTTGGAAGGGACCTTAATGATCATCTAGTTCCAACCCCCCTGCCATGGGCAGGGACACCTCCCACTACACCAGGCTGCTCAGTGCCTCATCCAGCCTGGCCTTAAACACCTCCAGGGATTGAGGGGGCATCCACAGCCTCTCTGGGCAACCTCTTCCAGTGTCTCACCACCCTCTTTCTTTCTTCTCTCCAGCCTGAATCTCCCCTCTTCCAATTTGCATCCATTCCTCCTACTCCTGCCATCGCATATCCTATTAAAAAGTCCTCCCCCAGCCTTTCTGTAGCCCCCTTCAGGTACTGAGAAGCTCCTCTGAGGTCCCCCCTGAGCCTTCTGCTCTCCAGGCTGAACAATCACAACTCCTTCAGCCTGTCCTCAGGAGGGAGGTGCTCCAGCCCTCTCATCATCTTGGTGGCCTCCTCTGGACCTGTTCTAACAGCTCAATGTCCTTCTTATGTTGAGGGCTTCAAACTGGACACAGTAACTCCAGCTGGAGCCTCACCAGAGCTGAGTAGAGGGACACAATCACTGCTTCTTGCAGGAACAGGGACCTTTGCTTCCAGAAATGCTCTTCCCGTGCCAGAGCAGGGTGAATGCCCTGAAATGAAAATCCCATAAATACATTGAGGTAGATGGGAGGTGAATTTCTGAGTTCATTGACCTGAGGCCATGGAATAATAGAGAAGAGATTGTTCAAAGGCTTCTGTGTTTTTCTAGGAGCCATTTCCTGGGGGACTGCTACTCCAATGGATGTGGTGAAAAGTCGGCTTCAGGCAGATGGAGTTTATTTAAACAAGTACAAAGGGACCCTGGACTGCATCCTGCAGAGCTACCAGAATGAAGGCTTAAAAGTAAGTGATATTTGGTGTAAAATATTAGGTATTAGGTGTTTAATTTGCACTTGTGGGGATACTTGTGGTGCTTCTGGGATCTGGTACTTCTTCTGTCCTGCTGGAGTCATTCCTGTCTCCCCATGAATGCTCATGGTCCAGCACAGCCCCAGTGTCTGCTCTTGTGAGAGGAGGTTCTTCCATCATGTTCCTTCTGCTCAGGGACAGGGAGAGATTGCAGGTGGTGGGTGAGGTCCCCATGCCCAGACTGCTCCAGTGAGGAAACACAGCCATGGTGGGTGCAGAATCAGGCTCTGAGCTGAGATGCAGCCTCTGTTTCTGGTGGGATGACAAACTCAACATGAGCTGCCAGTGTGCATTTGCACCCAAGAAGGCCAACCAGATCTGGGCTGCATCAAGAGAACTGTGACCAGCAGGTCAAGAGAAGTGATTTTGTCTCTCTACTCAGCTCTGGTGAGACCCCACCTGGAGTTACTGTGTCCAGTTCTGGAGCCCTCAACAGAAGAAGGACATTGAGCTGTTGGAGCAGGTCCAGAGGAGGGACAGGAAGATGATGAGAGGGCTGGAGCACCTCCCTTCTGAGGACAGGCTGAGGGAATTGGGGTTGTTGAGCCTGGAGAAAAGAAGGCTCGGGAAGGACCTCATAGTGGCTTCTCAATACCTGAAGAGGGCTACAGAAAGTCAGGGGTAGGACTTTTTAATAGGATATGTGATGGAAGGGCTAGGAATGATGGATGTAAATTGGAAAAGGGGAGATTTAGGCTGGAGAGAAGAAAGAAGTTCTTTGCTGTGAGGGTGGTGAGACACTGGAAGAGGTAGCCCAGACAGGTTGTGGATGTCTCCCCCCTCCCTCTCAGCAAAGAGATCTACAATATACTGGATGCTCAAAGATGAGAGCACATAAAAATGAGTGTAAAAATCAGTGATGGAGACCTTGTGGTGATTGTTGCTCTTTGATTGTGGTCAGTCTTTGATTGTGGAAGAAGAGCTGTTGTTGGATTTGGGGTTGGACTGGAGAAAGATTTTTTAATAGGGTCCAGGGTGGCAGGACTAGGAGGAATGGATGCAAATTAGAAGATGGAAGATTTAGGCTGGAGAGAAGAAAGAAGTTCTTTGCTGTGAGGGTGGTGAGACACTGGAAGAGGTTGCTCAGAGAGGTTGTGGATGCCCCCTCAATCCCTGGAGGTGTTTAAGGCCAGGCTGGATGAGGCATTGAGCAACCTGGTGTAGTGGGAGGTGTCCCTGCCTATGTCAAGATGATCTTGAAGGTCCCTTCCAACCCAAACCATTCTATGATTTTATGATTCTAATAGTGTAATAATGTAGAAGAAAGCCTTAAAAATAAGTGATATTTGATGTAAAATCTGGGTATTAGTTGTTTAATTTGCAGATGTGGGGATACAGTGGCTGTTACAAACCTATCTGTAAGATTGAGAGATGGCTAAAGCCAGCTACTTGTAAGTTATTGTAATAAATGTTATTGCAGATTCTTTTTAAATTATAATAATGCATCTTCCAACCACAAAAGAATGAATGGCGGTCACAGTTTGCTGGCAAAATTAACTTAAATAATGATTTATGTCAGTGCATTTAATTGTAGATGTGATGGATCATGAATTAGAGGCAGAAATCTGTGCCTATGTGATTGCTTTGATGAAATGCCAAGGTCAAATGGCTCCCAGTGACCCTCCTGTCAATGGGAATTGATTCCTGCTGGCACTAAAGGTGTGTTGGGTGACCTTGGATGATGCTTTGGTGGAGCTGATGCTGTGTTTGCCCTCCTAGAACAGACTGAAAAACGCTTTTGAGTGAGAATTACTTTGGCTTCAAACACAGGGAAGGGCCATGTGCAAACAAATGCTTATCTCCTTTCCCTGACTTTGTCTGTAACTGTCATAAAAGTTGTTAGTTCCACCTGCAAACCTTACCTTGGCTGAGCTTGAATGGCAGAGAATCAGGGTCTGAAGCTTTATTGCACTGTTAATGCTGAGTTGTGGGAAATTATGTCATAGAATCATAGAATGGTTTGGGTTGGATGGGACCTTCAAGATCATCCAGTTCCAACCCCCCTGGATGAGGCTGGAGGAGGCACTGAGCAACCTGGTGTAGTGGGAGGTGTCCCTGCCCATGGCAGGGGAGTTGGAACTGGATGATCTTGAAGGTCCCTTCCAACCCAAACCATTCTATGATTCTATGATTATGTTACAGCAGATAGCACAGGACCCAGCAGCCCTGTTTGGTTTTTGCCATTGTGTGAAGAAAGGAGAGATGCTGAAAACCATGCTGCAGTGGTCAGGTTGAGCTCTGGGCATCTCTCTAGTGCAGGATGTCCCTGCTGACTGCAGGGGGTTGGACTAGATGGCCTTAGAAGGTCCCTTCCAACTCAATGCATTCTATGAAAACATGGGATGGCTAAATAGGGAACGAACTTCCATGGCAGGGGGGTTGGAACTAGGTGATCTTTAAGGTCCCTTCCAACCCAAAACATTCTATGATTTACCTTTTCCATCCTCATCTTCACTTCAGGCACTTAAGTTTTTTTTATTTTATGCCTGAGCTGCTGGAAGTTTTTCTCTTGCCATGCCTGGCACCTGAACCAAAGGCATCAAATAGGGTTGAGTAACTGCTGATGGAAAGACTGATAGATCCTTCTCTCACGAGGCAAAATGTTTTTGATGTGTTAGGAAAGACAAGAGATGATAAATGGCAAACCCAGGTCTGGATGTTTTCATTCTGGGGGCAAAAGAAGAGCATTCTTAGTATTGTAAATAACTACACACACAAAAGAAATTGGAAATACAACCCTCTTCCTCTGTAATTCATTCTGATGAGAAAAATACATACCTCTGGGCTTTTCTTCATTAATCTTCATGATTATTCAATTTGGCTCTTGGGCTGCTTCATGGAGACTACAAAAACTTGAACTTTCTCCCAGAAAGATCTTATCTTTCCCAACAAAAGAGCCAAATAAATCAAGTAATATCCTAAACCTCCCAATGCTGCAACTGTAAACTCTATCCAAAACAGCATAGAAGAATGTTTTGGGGTTGTCTGGTACAAGTTGGCACCATGCACTAGATTTGCTGGCTACAAAGTGTGGTTGTGTTGAGCAGAGCTCTGTATTTGAGGGGAAACACTGGTTAGATACTGAAATCTATGGGCTTGTGGTCCCGGAGCTGCGATATTCCATGCTTTCCTACAACAGCAGGGGGTGTTTTGCCTTTGGAGAGCCTGGAAGGGCTGTTTTGATGCTACTTTTTTGTGTCTGTTCTGAACTTCACATGTTTGAGGAGTGACCCCAGTGATTAGACTGGGTGGTTAATGGAGTTATTCTGTGAGGAACAGGCCAGCAGAGATACTCTCTGCCATCAGCAGGCAACAATATCATGAGGGGTTTTTTTTGGAGACCAACCAATACCAGGAGCAAGGTAGGACAATGCTGGAAGACTTTCTAAGTCTCTTCCTTTCTGCTCTACACCATGAGGCTATTTTTTACCTTCTCCCTTTTGTATATTCTTGGTGGTAGATACAGAGGGGTGGTTCAGAGGTTGCCTGGAGCACAATGATGCCAAACCAGTGACTTTTGCCATCATGTTTCTGTTCTCTGGTGCTGGGGAGCCAAGACCAGCAGTGAGAGCCTATCTCCTGAGCAAACCAAGACATGGCTCTTCAGAATCCCACTGTGGCTTTGTTCAATGTTTTTTTCTTCTTATAACAGCCAGTATGTTCCTAAGCTCTAACCTTTCTCCATCCCCAACAGGTCTTTTTTAGGGGCATCACGGTCAATGCAGTGCGAGGATTCCCCATGAGTTCAGCCATGTTTCTTGGCTATGAACTTGCCCTCAAAGCAATGAAAAGAGACCAAACAGAGACCAATCCTTAACTTCCAGGTCAGCACATAAAGAGCCTCTAGCTTTCTTAAAATGAAGAGCATTAATCTTTGAAAGGAATTGTGCATATCCCCTGTAAACCAGGTAATATACACGTGTGCCTACACCTGAGTAATCAAAACACTTCTCAAATCTGGGTCTGTGGGATTCAGAGCAGGCAATAGATGTGCAACAGATTTGGGTTTCATTCCAGATCTCCTGGAATTTCATTACAAACCAATTTTTATTGTGGTGATTGTTTTGGTGAGCATGAATCAGAAAAGAAACCAGACAGGAAAATAATTCTCTAATATTTCATAAGCTTTGAAATCTCCCTCTCACTGAAGCCCCTGTGCAATATCCATCCCTCCTTCCTTCCATCCATCCACTCACACCTGAAGTTAAGCCCCATCTAAGTGTCTTAACTATCAACTTCCAGTTTTACTCCTCCCACACATGCCAAGGGTTGTGTGAAAGAGCAGCACCAAAAATACCTGACAGCAGAAACATTTTTTGGCAGTTAAATACTCAAGATTATTCTTCTCAGGCTTTGCTGTTCTCTGCAGAACATTATAAACTTCCTTCTTTCTTGTTTCAAAAGTGTTGCCAAGAAGATCTGAGGGTCTCCTGCTTTCCTGACCAAATCAGCAGTGTGGTGTTGGTGAGGGTTCAGCTGCTCTGACTGAAGACTCCTGTCCTGCACCTACAGCTTCTCCATTCTCTTCTGATGTGGACTTAGTCCTTGGAGGACTCCAAAACCTGCAATAGCTCAATCAAATTCATTTTTTTAATCCAAATCTATCACTCTGCTGTCTAAGGGCACCTTAATTCTCATGCTGGTGCTGGGCTTTCATGTTGGACGTTCTTGCCATTGAGTCAAGAGAACAACCGACTTTCCTCCCCCACAGCAGGGAGATACACCCAAAACCAGCCCAACTAACACCAGCCCAGGGAGTGTCTCTCCTACAACACCTCATCTACCTCAGCCTTTCAATTATTCTGAGAGCTTTTACATCATGGTAACTGTTGTTAAATATTTCCATGCTTTATTTTTCAAAGCACGAAGCTTCTGATGCCAAAAAGTCAAGCTGGGACAAGAGGACACCAGTGGCTGTGGCAGGAGAGGCTGAGGGGTATCAGCCATGCATGTAGAGGGACACGTGGCATGGGGGAACAGTATGGGACAACACTGTCCTCTGGGAAATGTACAGTTGCCTGGATCTTCCTCTGGAGGAGTTCTGGGGGAAAATGTCCAGCAGTGGAATTTTTAGATGTCCTCAAAGATTTCTGAAGGCAACCTGCAATAACTGTCCAGCTTTACTCCATCAAGGGAGGAGAAGGAAAGAGGAACTCCTCTGTCCTTTTTCTTGGATCTAAACGTTGAACTGGTGACAAGACTTGAAGACCTTCTGCAGAAAGTGCCTAAAAGCTCAGGTCTGGAGCAGGTCTCAGAAATGGCCTCTCCAACCTTGGGCTCTCCAACTGTGGGCTCCTCTTGGCCAGGCCCCAGTTTAAAAGCAGAAGTGTGGGCTCCTCCAAAACCAGCCTTTTAAAAGTGGGAGAAGCAGCTGGTGTTGCTTCATCTCAGGACTTGTAGGCAAGGAGGCTCATGGTGCCTTTGAGCTTGGCAAGAGCATGGGGAGCTGGTTTTGATAAACAAGATGGATAAAATCAATGAGCTTTCACACAAGTATTTGTTGCTGGCTGCTTCTGAGGACTCATCCTTTCCACCTTGCCTATTTTAATTGCATACACCTAAAACATGTTCTCCAGATGCACAATGTCTTGTGTCTCAGAGGAACAACTCAGGGAGACTGGTTTTTGGTTTATTTTGTTCCACTGCAAATAAATGGTGTTACTTCTCTTTCACATCATGTAAAATGGACCATGACTTAATTAAACTGATGAGGTTTGCAACCTGCTGTGTGTCTCCATGATCCTGCCCTAGAGTGCCCAGGCAGTCCAAGCTCAGTGCTCTTCATGGTGCAAAGACCCAAAACCAAAGTTGGAGCCACTCCAGTGATATTTCTCCAGGTATTCTTCATCCAGTTGAACCAAGGTAGAGGTGGATGCCCAGGATTTGCTTGAGCAAAACTCTCATTTGGACAAAATTCCAGCTGTCAGGGAGAGCTGTGAATTTCCTGGTGTTGAAAGAGAGCAGAGGACCGGAATTTTCTAAGAGTAAAAAAAACCAAACAAACAAGTAGGTGGTGAATAAAGGGCTTTGGCCACATGATGGCATCCTCATCCATGGCAGGGCATGGCCCTGTGCTTCTCACCACCCCATTTGCTTCACCTGCCAGGAAAATCTTCTGCATGGCCCAGGTCTGCTACCAGATCAGCACTTGGTCCCTTCCCACCAGGATAGCCCCTCAGCAAGGAATTTGGGGTGATCCTGCTCTCCCAATGGTTTCCTCAGCCCAGCAGGGGAGAGACAAGCCCTGGAATCACTGGTTAATTAGTGCATTACCTCATTAATAAACATAGAAAATTATGAGTGAGGCAAAGCAGCCCCAGCCTGAAGCATGAGGGTTTGGAGGGTCACAGCAAGCCCTGGTGGCCCTGTAGGAGATGGGGCTAGTGCTAAATCAGGGACAGCAGGGTTGGGACAAGCAGTGACTGAGGCCACAGCACTTGGTGGTGCAGCTGTACCCATCACTGTGATGGATCACAGAGGATTCCTACACATAAACAATCCAGTCTTCATTTTGACATAGTGATGTCCATCTGTGTCACCAGGGAAAGAGGTCTATGGTGGGACTGAGTGATGCCACATATCTTGATGATGAGGGATGGAAATGACAATGTAAACAGGCTGAGGCTTGAGAGGTCTGTGTCTTGTCAATGATTTTCCTTATGTTATATCAAAGGCAGTCATTTTTAGAGATCACATCAATATCATCATCCACTGATAGACATTAGGATCTCTAAGGAATCCCCTTCATGGACCTGCTGGTCGGGAGTTTAAAAGAGTGACAACAGTTTGCCATACAAATACAGAATCATAGAATAGAATCTTAGAATGGTTTGGGTTGGGAGGGACTCTAAAGATCATCTAGTTCCAACCCCCCTGCCACAGGCAGGGACACCTCCCACTACACCAGGTTGCTCAATGCCTCATCCAGCCTGGCCTTAAACATCTCCAGGGATTGAGGGGGCATCCACAGCCTCTCTGGGCAACCTCTTCCAGTGTTTCACCACCCCCACAGCAAAGAACTTCTTTCTTCTCTTCAGCCTAAATCTCCTCTTTTCCAATTTGCATCCATTCCTCCTAGTCCTGCCATAATAGACCCTATTAAAAAGTCCTCTCCCAGCCTTTCTGTAGCCCCCTTCAGGTATTGAGAAGCTCCTCTGAGATCCTCCCTGAGCCTTCTCTTCTCCAGTCTCAACAAACCCAATTCCTCCAGCCTGTCCTCAGAAGGGAGGTGCTCCAGCTCTTTGATCATCTTTGTGGCCTCCTCTGGAGCTTCTCCAACAGCTCAATGTCCTTCTTCAATGTTGAGGGCTCCAGATCTGGACACAGTAACTCCAGTTGGGGTCTCACCAGAGCTGAGCAGAGGGGCAAAATTACCTCCCTTGCCCTGCTGGTCACACTTCTCTTGATGCAGCCCAGTACTGGGTTGTCCGTCTTGGCTGCAAGCTCACACTGATGGCTCATTTTGAGTTTTCACCCGCTGACAACCCTAACATGGCACACGAAGGGTTCCCTTGTATGGGGCACTGATTGCACATGTTGGTGTCAGGGCTTGGAAGGGACTTCAAGAGATCATCTAGTGACAGTGGTTTTGTCCCCAAATTGCACAAAAGAAATTCTCCCTGCCTGAAGGAAATTCAGGATATGGATCTGGTCCTCTGCCAGTGACCACAGTGACCTGCCACTGGTGACATATCCCCCACTCTTTAGTGTGGAGAAACCATCAACCTAACACCCATTCAGAGAGCCCATTGTTTCTAAGAAAAGTGCAAAACATCCTGAAACTGATAAAAAAAGAGAAGGGAGAGCAGAAGGACCAGGGAAAACTACTTCTATGTTTTTCTTGCCTGGAATATGAAAGCGTATTTAGACCTGTCATGGCTCAATTGAGTGTCTAATTGCCCAACTTTCATGTCTCTGGTGGTGTTCCAGCTCTTACAACATCCCCTATTACTTAATGAGGCTGTTTTTCTCAGTTTATACACTGTGTAGTGCCATGGAAGGGGTAAAAAAATTAACAGCAGCTTATTTCCCCAGTTAAAAAACCAGCAAAACCCCAAACAAAACAAACAAAAAAATACAACAGGAAGCACTTTCCCAGTAAAAAGCAGTTTTTCTGGACTACAGCCCTGAAGGTCTTGGGGAAACCTTCAAGCTTTTGGGTAGACCCTCAGGTCTTTGGGGAGATTTTCAAGTCTGAAGGTCTTGGGGGAGGTCTTTGGTCTTGGGACAAGTTTGGTGATGCTCACAGAGGGTTCAGTGGGGAGCAGGCTGGGAAATAAAATAGAACAGGAGCCATTTTCACAGTGAAAAGCAAATTTTCTGGGCAACAGCCCTGAAGGTCTTAGGGAAACCTTCAAGCCTTTGGGTAGGCCCTCAAGTCTTTGGGTAGACCTTCAAGTCTGAAGGTCTTGGGGGAGGTCTTTGGTGTTAGGACATGATTTGTGGCAGTCCTTCCTGTCTTGGGTAGACCTTCAAGTCTTCGGGGTGACCTTCAAGTCTGAAGGTCTTGGGGGAAGTCCTTGGTGTTGGGACAAACTTTGTGGTGCTCATGGAGGGTTGAGTGGGGAGCAGGCTGGGGCAGAGGACAAGGAGGGGGATGTCACTTTACCTCCTTCTTTCTGCCTCCCCACTGCTGCTAAGCACCTATGATGCCCTTGAGTCCTTCTCCCAGGCGGGCTGCAGGTGACATCCCATGCAGTAGCTCATCCCCAGGGGTTTCAGTGCCTGAAGAAGCTCTGATGGCTTCAAGGCAGGCTGAGACTTTCTCATGCCTCAGTGTGTCCACATTTGTGGGAAGGTAAGACCACAGCCCCCACCTTGGTTTTTCTTTTTCTCTTGCCCTCTGTGACAGTGGGGTAAGTGACGTCTTTGCAGACACGAAGAGATAACGTATCTCCTTGGTTTATCTCAAGTTCATTGCTTTGTCATAGAGATTTCTCTCCTAGACACTGCCTTCATCTAAGCCAAGATGCTTGTCCTGCACCCCATGAAGGAAAAGGTGAAGAGTCAGAAGAGATGGTGAGATCCAAAGAGAGGAATGGGAAGAAGTTCAAGTTGCTCAATTGACCATAACCTGGACAACAGCTTCCTTTCCCTACAGCCACTTCCCACCTCTATATGGTCCCATAGGATTGCAAAGACTGATCACTGCCAGTAGTTTGTAAAGCATCCTTCCAGAGAGGAGCCCCAAAGGCAATCAAGCCATACAGTGAGGGCAAATTTAAGTAGTTACACTGATTTTCAAAGCTGGTTTCCTCAACTGAAGACCCTGTGAGAGCTCCAGTCAGGTATTTTGGGACCTGATCTGGGTGTTCCTGCTCCAGCAGGGGGACTGGGCTAGATGATCTCTCCAGGTCCCATCCAATCCCTGATGTTCAATGATTCTGTGATTACTGGAATAAACAGACTGCTAAGAGCCACAGATGCAGCAGGAGAGAATCTCTCAGAGGTCCCATATGAGGTCAAAAAATGCTGAAAACATAAAAAAATCCTTTCTTAGCCTAGGTGAAACACCAAGGCTGCTGGACCACCACACCTCTGAAAAGAAGAAGGTCCTCCTGAGTAATGGAGAAAGCAATGGGTAGCCTAGGTCACAAAGAGAAGGAGCTGGAGAAACAAGAAACTTGCAACAGGAGAAGTGCCCTGGGCAAACACTTGCTGCTCCACCTTTGGCACCTCCATGGTCTGCTACAGGAGCACTAGGACTTCCATATCTCATCTTCATGGACTGGACTGGCTTGTGGTCTCTCCTTCCCACCTTTCAAAAAACATTTTAGCACAAATGTAGCCTACTTGACAGGTAGTATGGAAAAATCCTGCCAAGACTTATGGAAGAGGGCCAGCCTGTTCTTGCTCTTGCAACTAGGTGTGAACCAATATCCTTGCTTCTTTCGTTATGAAGATGTGATTGCTGTGTTTCCATCAGTCTGCAGGTGATTTGTCAATACTTCCAGCATGGAAAGGGAGCTCCAGTGCAGGTATGTCAGCTGGAGGGCTCTAACCCAGCCACAGAGGGAGTGTGTTGTGCTGTCTGTCTGTCCTACACATCCAACCTTCCTCCTTGTGCCACGCTAAGAGGGACATCCAGCACCCAGGATCATCTCAAGTGGGACGTGCCAGGAAGGGTGAGTGAACTTCAGACCTGGGAGCTCTGGGATGTTTTTCTTTCCTGGTGTGGAAACCCACAAAAGGGGATGCTGAAGTGAGAGCAATGGCATCAGGAAAAGCTTTAAAATACTGGAGAAGTGGAGATCTTAGTGGGCCGTTCTTCTTTCACTCTGCTTACTTCTGATGGTGTCAGTTGTGAGTTTACTGGGTACAGCTGTGAGCCCCCCATCACTAAAAAGGCCACTGAGGTTCTGGAGAGGGCCCAGAGAAGGACTTTAGAGGTGGTGAAGGCACTGGAGAATAAGTCTAAGGAGCAGTAGCTGAGGGAACTAGGGGTGTTCAACCTGGAGACCTCACTCCCTGAAAGGATGGTGAAGTCTTGTAGTCTTGTCCTTCTCCTATGGAACAGGTGATAGAGAAAATGGCTTCAAGTTGTGCCAGGAGCTATAGAATCATAGAATGGTTTGGGTTGGAAGGGACCTTAAAGATCATCGAGTTCCAACCCCCCTGCCACAGGCAGGGACACAAAGAAAAGAGCGATTGTGTTCATCTCCTGAGTCCCAGAGCCAAATTTATTTTTCTTTTCCTCTGAAATTCTTTGTCTCACAAAGAGTGTTTCTTACAGCATCTTATATCCATCTATAGGGATGGATTCTCTATTTCTTCTCGGTATTTTCCCCTGTATCGCTTAAAGAGAGGTTAAAGGAACATAGGATGGATATGAAGGAATCTTTTTACACTGAAAGTGTCATAAACCATTGGAAGAGGCTGCCTAGGGCAGGGGTCAAGTCACTATCCCTGGATATATTTAAGAAATGGGCAGACATTGATCTTAGAGATATGATTTAGGGCTGGTTCTTGTCAGAGTTGGGTTGATGGTTGGACTTGATCATCTGAAATGTCCTTCCCAATTGAGGCCATTCTATGATTCTGTGATTCTCTGCACTGGCAATAAGTGCAACACCCAGCACAGCTGGCCTGGTGCCACCAGAGCTTCTCAATTTCAGGTGCCTCAGCTCATGCTAAACATCAGTGCACCATGGAAAGCTTGGCTCCTTCACTAGAAAACCCAGGAATCCTCTGGTGGATGTAACACTGTATGAAATGAGGATGACTGGCAGCTCTGAAGGTTGCCCTCAGGTGTGCTCCCTCATCTCCTGAGCCATTAGTTTTGATTAGCTCACTTAAATGATTTCAAATTAATTTGAAAGCTAATAAGGGCTTTGTTATCTACAGAAGATGATGCAGGTTGAGGGGAAGTCTTGTGGTTCTTCTGCTAGGATGTGCAGCTCTTAGGAGGTGCTACTGTCCTCTTCAAGCTGGCAGGTGAGTACAGCTGGATTTTACCCCTTTCTGTCGTGGGCAATCTCATTATTACTATGCAATGGTTTCCCCTTTGATGAAGGAATGAGGATGACATTATTCTACTTTATTTCTAGACTAGCATTATGTCATTTTTATGCAACAGAAAGGGGAAAAAGAAATACTCCAAACCACCTTATCTCTGGAAAATGAAACTATCAAAAGCATCTTCTCTTTTGTGGTCTCTGCAAGCTCCTGCAGCTTGATCACACAGGGAGGGTAAAATAAGCTGGTGTCTTATCTTGGTGCTTTTTTCTTCTACAAGGCATAAAAATAAAATAAAATAAAAACCAAAAAACCCTCAAACTGTAGGGTTTCTTTGAAATAATAGAGTGGGATACAAATTCTCTTATGAGATGATCTGGAGGTTCCTGCTGACTGGGCAAAAAGGTTATTTGGAAATGAAGCATTTGTATGGGGGTTTTGATCAGCTTCTCATCAAAACTGGTGTATTAAAAGAGAATGTATCCCAAAAGAGCCAGAAGGAACTGCCAGAAAGGCAACACCTAAATATATTAGGAGAGCTTGTGTGTTTACCTTTCCCAAAGTCTTAGTCCTGTTATGTCAAACCCAGCTAGCTCTGAGCATGGGGACCTTTCCTTAAAATCCTGGGTTTCAGCTCTTTTTTTTTCTGATTTTTTCCAGCCAGAAAACATTAAAAGGGAGGGGGGAAAAAAAATCTTCAGGGAGACCAGACTTAGCACTGGTGGGTTGTCACTTTGAGGAATGTGGCTTTGTGGCCTTGGAGAGAAGGGGGCTCACATAGACCCTTTCCAACCTGCTCCCATGTGGCTACTGGATTTATTTAGGAATTTGAGCCAGCATTTTTGTGTGATGGTCCCAAATTCTCTATTTCTTCTCTGTATTTTCCCCTGTATTGCTAAAAGAAAGGTTAAAGGAACAGAACATTAGAAAATCAGATATCTAGATACCAGGGCTGATAGTATTTAACAGACAAATGACAATGTATTTGTGAAAATTTTGTGTCTGGTCGTAGAATGAATATTTTTTAGGTTATCAAAACTATATGTTTAAAGGTTATATTAAAAAAAAATGTTATTTTTGCTTAGATGGCAGCACATAATAATTCCCCCAGTCTTTGAATCAGCTTCTAAATGCCAAAATAGACCCAAAACTTCCTAAAGATAAGCCATTACTGGTAACACTAATTCCTGTGCCCAGTTCACTGCTCTCTCAGCTGGTAGAGGGGTAGTTATCTCTCTAGTTTGACTCGTGGTGGTGATTTCTGATGGTTGTGAATTGAATATGGCTTTACCAGTGACCTATTTGCCCTGAAGCACCAACAGCCTGAGCAACTGAACAGAAATGAGGAGATGTAGAGATAGGGCTGGCACTGCAGGCAGAGGGAGGGTGTGAGGAGGAACCACTGCCTCCAGGAGCAGCTCTGGAAGCTCTACTGTGCTGTGACAAAAAAAAAAAAAGAAAAAAGAAAAAGATCTTATCTTTTTGGGTGGTGGTGGGCCTGGGAAGGAGTTATCTGATCCCAGGGAGTGTAATTGCATCCCATGAATGGGAAGGTCCTCATTATGTATCTCATCTCCAATTTATGTCATTGATTGCTCTGGCTTCCAGCTGCCTTGAGACATCATTCCTTTGGTGGAGAGGCCCCACAGACACACAGAGAATATCAGGGATTGGAAGGGATCATGTAGTCCAATCCCCCTGCTGGAGCAGGAACACCTAGACCAGGTCACACAGGAAGGTATCCAGATGGATTTTGAATGTCTCCAGAGAAGGAGACCCCACACCCTCTCTGGCCAGCCTGGTACACTCTTCTCTCACCCTCACTCTGAAAAAGTTCTTTTTCATATTTCTGTGGAACCTCCTGTGTTTCAGCTTGCACCCATTGCCCCTTGTCCTATCATTGGAGGTCACTGAGAAGAGCCTACTAAACATAGTGGATTTTTGTAAAATCCTTGCAAAAACAGAGCGGAGCAACTGCTGGGCAAAATGGAATTTTCTAATGAACATGTTTTCCTGAAAAACAAGAAGCTACAGAAACTCTTGGCTGTCCTGAAAAGCCCCTTGTCCCTCTCTCTCCCTGTGGGCTGTTACCATATTCCTTGCACAACACTGACCAAATCAAAGATCCTTGCAAGTTCTTTCCTTTAAACCCTGTAAGATTGTTATTTTCAACTCTCCAAGAAACCAAGCATCCCACAGATGTTGCATGTCCTTTAATTCCTTCAGGGATCGATGCTTTGAACTAATTGTTCTTGCTCTTGCTGTGGGGCTTTTACCAGCTGAGGAAACCAAGCTCAGCACACCATCTTCTACTTGAGCTAAAGGCTGCTCCCTCCAGGGAGGACTTATCCATCCCAGCAGCCTCTTGACTGTTTTTCCAGGAAATTTTAGGCTCTTGATCGCAAATCAATGATTTCTTTAGCCCCTTTAGCTTTGAAAGATGCCTGGCTGGAGAATGCCATTCCCACCCAGCCATCCATTTCTGTGTCTCTGTGGATCCTGATGTAGCCTGCTGCCAGCTTTAGCTTGCCAAGGGAGGACTTCTGGCTTCTTCTAGGTATTCCCTGAGGCTTGTGGAAAAAAACTGTATCTGCCTGATGGGTTTTACACTTCCCACAGTAAATCACTTCAGGATGAACTTCAAAGAAAAGGTGGGGAGTATTCAGCCCAGGCAGGGATGCGGGGGCAGGAGGAGGAGGCAAAGCCTCCTCTGCTCCCCTGGGTTGGCAGCAAGGCCAGATGAGTCCCTCACCCTTAGGCAAATGCCAGTGGGAAAGAAAAACAAAAACCAAAAAACCCAAAACAAAGCAACTCCAAATTGCAATGTGATGTTTTCTCTTTCCAGGACAGTTTTCAGCAAGATCGTCTCATCCTGCAGCCAGACTGAGCAGCAGATGGCTCAAGCTTCTGGAGAAGATCTTTTGAGGGATAACAAGATTTGAGGCAAAACAGGAGGGAAGCTGAGAAATCAACACTGGGGATCTAAAAGAGACCTGGAGGGCTAGCATGTACAACCTGAATGAAGGAAGCCTCCGTGACCACAAAAAGCTCTAGCAGAGACATTCAACCTGATTTGGAGACTCCACCTGGGAGAATTTCCAACTTTTGGTCAGCTAGGATTGGGTTTGCATCCACTCCTTCCAGCTTCAAAAGGAGAGGGTGGCATGTGAGATGTGACATCTGAGGACCCCTGTCTTGTCTGCACATTGGTTGGCTTGGAGCTCAGCAGAGGTGGGACCGAGGACCACGGGGTTGCTCTCCAGATCTGGAAGCTGTGATTCAGAGGGACAAGAGCAGCAATCCATCTGGCCATCTGCTCAACAGAACCCTGAAGTGTCACCAAGCCCTCTCTCTTGAGGAAAGTCCACCTTTGAATCCCGGGGGGGAGGAAGCAGGCTGCCAGCGTGTTTATTCTCAGGACCTTGGGCAATGCCAAACTTTATTGTCTCTTGGCTTTCATGGAACCATGATTTCCATGAGCACGGGAGGCAAACCTCACATCTGAAAAAAAAACACTTTGGTAGATCTTTTAACCATTGTTTCCTGTTGGGGTGTGATATCACCATGCTCAAATTAATCACTTCAGAGGAGTCCTTGTGAATTTCCACAGCACTCAAGAAAAGCCACTGCAGTAGGTGACTCAATTCCACATTTGATTTCTCTTTTAAAAAAAATTTAAAAAAAAAAAAAAAATGCTGTCCCAGGCTGGAGGGAAAAAATAGTGGGCACCCGGTATCGGTTTTATAATTGGGTTTTTCCATAGTAGAATGGGAATTTCGTGAAGACTTGATTAAAAGGAGTGTCCTCCCTATTCTTCTGCCACCCATCAGAGAGAGTTGCACACCAAAGCCAGCATGCTGTCCCTCATGCTCTTCTTCTCCTCTTGTTTGCTGCTCTCTGTGCAAGCACAGAATTGCAGCGGCCGTGAAATTGCCCGACTTACAAACCGCCTGCTTGTAAGTGGCCCCTTTGGCACCTTCACTCTGTAAGAATTACAGAAGAGCTGCTGCTCCTACAGTAGGTGGCCATTCATTCTCATTTCTCCCTTGTTGCTCTTGCAGAAGGAAAAGTCCCTGGGTTGCCCGTGCAGGGAGGAGGCTGGAAGTGTGAGTACATGGCTTTTGAGACTCCCTTCTCTCTAGAGAATCATTCATAACTAAAGAGAATTGTCTCAGCGTGTTATGGCTGGTAGGTTTTTAATGCTCTCTCTTTTCATTTTCAGTCATGTTCATGTCTTCCCATTCCTGAGGTAAGTCTATATTTTATTTTTTTATTTAAGCTACCTTAACTGACCTTGCTCCTTATACAGCTTCTGCTTTTGGTTATGAGGGAAGGACTTTAATACAACAGTAGCAGCAAAGCTGGTGTGATGAGCAGTGGTGGGAGGGAAGAAGTTTTCCCATTATAAGTGCAAACAGAACCCAGTCCTGAGTCAGGCAAAAGTCCTCCATGGAATTGGAGAATCTCCCTTCTGAGGAAAGGCTGAGGGAGGGGGGGTCTCTTTAGCTTGGAGGAGACTGAGGAAACCTCAATTATGTTTTTTAAATATGGAAAGGGTGAGTGTCAGGAGGATGGAGCCAGACTCTTCCTGGTGACATCCAATGATAGGACAAGGGACATTGGGTGCAAGCTAAAATGCAGGAGGCTCCATAGAAATGTGAGAAAAAACTTCATCAGGGTGAGTGTGAGAGAAGAGTGTCCCAGGCTGCCCAGAGAGGGTGTGGGGTCTCCTTCTCTGGAGACATTCAAATCCCACCTGGACTTGTTCCTGTGTGACCTGATCTGGGTGTTCCTGCTCTGGCAGGGGGATTGGATTAGATGATCTCTTGAGGTCCCTTCCAGTCCCTGACATTCTGTGACTTTGCTTTGAAAATCTCCACAAGATCTTGTTTTACAGCCTAAACACTGAGTCAAGCTGGTCTGGAGATGTCCAAGCCTCACATGCTCAGTTCTAGGCCTAACCACTCTGGGAAGCCTCCTTAGATAAGTTAAAACTGATAAATGATGGCACTAAGAAAGACTGGTATTTTATTGATTTGGTCTTTATTTAGAAAGAAAATGCTCATCCAGTGTAGATAAAGAATGTTTGTCTTGAAGAACAAGTGTCTTTTATGATGGTGCCAGAGCTGGGAGTGTGAATATTTAATACTATGTGTTTTTTTCTTTCTGTAGATAAATATGAAATGTGTTGTAGTGGCTTTAGGGTGTTTTTGGTTTTTTTTTTAACTAACATCATCTCCATTTCACAGCCTGGTCACGAGCTGGCCTGCTTTGTGGAAGGAACTGAGCACATGCTGAGAAGCAACTCATCTTCAAATGCAATGATTTCACCGCTCAATCTAATCTTTCAGGCTCAACTGGACAGAAAGCTCTGTAAAGTAAGGCTTTTCTTACCCTCCCATAGATCTCAGCCTAGCCCCTAGAAAAGAAAAAGGATTTCTGATACTGTAAATATGGGTAGCCAAGCCTTGGGTTAATCTCAAATTTGTTTTAAATACATGTTTTACTCCAACATACATGAGGTGAGGGAAAGGGATTAAAATTAGTAGAGGGAGCTGGGTTTTGCCTCACTGCCCATCTCCAGACCCTTTTAGCATGAGATATTAGCATTGGATGAGACATTAGAAAGAAGTTCTTCACCATGAGGATGGTGAGACACTGGCCCAGAGAGGTGGAGGAGGTCTAATCCCTGGAGACATCCAAGGCCAGGCTTGTTGAGGCTCTGAGCAACCTCATCTAGTGTAGGATGTCCCTGATCACTGCAGGGTATGGGACTAGATGACCTATAAAGGTCCCTTCCAACTCTGTAATTCCATGAGGACCTGTCAATACAGATCTCTGGAAGAGGTGCTTCATTTAAATCAATTGTCCATCTTCCTTCTTCAAGCTATGGCTGGAGAAAAGCTGGCAGTCTCCCTCTCTTCTGGAGTAGTAATTCTACCAAAGTTGTGTTCCTTCAAGGACACTTGGACATAAGAAGGACATTGATCCGTTGGAGCAGGTCCAGAGGTGGGCCATGAAGATGATGAGAGGGCTGGAGCAACTCCCTTCTGAGGACAGGCTGAAGGAGTTGGGCTTGTTCAGCCTGGAGAAGAGAAGGCTCAGGGGGGACCTCAGAGTAGCTTCTTAATAATTAAAAACAGAAAGGTTGGGGGAGGACTTTTTAATAGGCTCCAGGATGGCAGGACTAGGAGTAATGGATGCAAATTGGGAAAGGGGAGATTTAGGCTGGAGAGAAGAAAGAAGTTCTTTGCTGTGAGGCTGGTGAGAGACTGGAAGAGGCTGCCCAGAGAGGTTGTGGATGCCCCCTCAATCCCTGGAGGTGTTTAAGGTCAGGCTGGATGAGGCATTGAGCAACTGGTGTAGTGGGAGGTGTCCCTGCTTATGGCAGGGGAGTTGGAACAAGATGATCTTTAAGGTCCCTTCCAACTCAAACCATTCTATGATTCTGTGAAATAGTGCCATGACTTGCAGCTTCTTCAGACTTGTGATGATTCTCAGGAAGATGTCTAGGTCCCCAGATAACTTTTCTGGGGGAGTGAAACACCCTTTATTACTTCATTGATAGCTACATGAAAGTCTAGCCATCACCTTCTTAGTCAACATGAAAGCAATTCTTGAGCTCATTGCTTTCAGAACTGAAAGCAATTCTTGAGCTCTTTGTTCGAGGAATAGTCCTTTCAGAACTGGTTTTGAAATTTTTCCTTAGCTCCAAAGAGTGTGTATTTTAACTGTTTCATGTAAACCTTTCTATTTTTTTATTTGAAAATCTTTGGTAACCCAATCTTTGTTCTTCCGCCACAGAGCCTGGCCCGTGGGCAGCAATGCCAATACAAGAGCAAAGGAAATGTGAAGGAATTTTTGAATGAAATCCTGAAAACCTATCAAGCAATCAATAAACACAGGGCTTAAGAAAGAATTATTAAAATCCTTTTTTAAAAAAAAAAAACAACAAAACAACAAATCTCTTCAAGGAGATGAGGGATGAGTTTTATTTATTGTATTTATTGTCCATGTGAACTATAAAATGGTAAAAATAACTGCTAAAGCAATAAAGCTATAATTTACATGAACTCCAAAAGTATTCAAGAGTCTTCATTTTATATTTGATGAAAACCATGTTTGTACCAGTGGGTGTTAAAATATTTCTCCAAAGCTCTGGTCCAGCAGTTCCCTCTGGTGAGGTGCTACAGCAAAATGCCCTCGTGCTTGGGAGCTTGAGTTTTCCCCAGTTCCCATTCCTGGCCCCTGGAATATTCCTTCTAAATATTCAGTGGCAGAGAATTCATCAAGGTCTTAACATCTAAAAGCAAGACCACAGCCAAGGTACTTGTGTTTGTGAATTTGGAACATGTGAACAAGTTTCTTCCTCTGGATGTATTTAATATTGGCTTTGAAGAAGGTCTTTCTGGAGCACCATGAGTGTAGATGTTTCTCTGTCACCTTTTCATGCAGCTCAATAGAAATAAAAGGCAAAATGGGAGCTTTGCTGGAAAAAAACCCCAACTTACCAGGGGAGACACTTAGCAACTTGTTCCAGCCTTTCTAGTAGTTTCTTAGATCTCTTTGCACCAGGGAAAACCCCAAGCTGGTGAGAGTAGGTCAGATTTCATCTCCTTTGTTCCTCAGAGAGGAACAAAAGAGATGAGGCATTGTGAAGGGATGGAGGATCTTGAAAGCCCTTGCATAACATCATTTCTTCACCACCTCCACTGGAATATGGTGGGTTTTTCAGGCTTTGAGGAACAAGCATAGAATTCCCTTTCTTTATTTCAGCATTAAGTGTGCTGCTGAAGTGTATTTCTAGGATCAAAAGCCAGAATGGAAATGCTCCTCTACTACGTTATTACTCTTAAGGTATCCACTAATATGGGAGAGAGGGTTATGGTAAATGTAGCTGATGCAACTGAAAAATATTGAGTTATATATTGATGTGTATTGGATCAAATGCAATTATTGATGTATTTTTCCCACTTCAAATAGCATAAGGAGAGAAAAATACTAACCTGAGCAGGACAGCTTTTATATACTTGAATTTCTGCTATGATATCACAACTGAAGAACAGCAGCAGAGCCAAAGCTCTTGGGTTCCAGCTCACCTACCCCGATTTTACAGGATGGTGCTGTAGGAGAAGCCCCAAGCAGCATCAAAGATCTACTAAGAAGCCATCTCCAGCAACAGTCAGGCAAACACTGATTTAGAAGATAGCTCTGGAGGGACTGTAACTGCTCCATTGCATCTGGTATGTTGTTTTTTTTTCTAGTGTCTTGAACCCCTGTAAGAACAAGTCTGGTATATGGGAAGGAGAGGCCCTGGGGTGCCATTCAAATGCTTCCCAGTCATAAATCACACTTGGTATTCAAAAGCACTTTTGCATATTGCTATAAGAAAGCTGATCTTATCTCAGCAAAAAGCCTCACAACACCCTGCTGAGGCACGTGGACAAGCCTCACTCTTCTAGTTTTGCAGAGAAGTAAGGAAACAAGAGTTTTGAGGAGACAGAGAACTCATTGCTCCTCAATGTGCTGCATTCTTGCGATCATGGGAAACTGATAGCTCTTGTTTGCGGAGCTCAACACACACCATGGGTTTAACATGGCCAAGACACAAATGACAGCACATGTGACATCAGGTTGGAAGGCTACAGCCAAAGAAGCTCCTATTTCCAATCTGCTCTCCCCCTAGATAACCCCACAGCTGGTTATAGCTCCCTTCCCATCTTCTATCCTGGTCTCCCCCTTTCAATTTAATCCACTAAAGAATACGTGAAACAATCCGTAGATTTAATCTGTAGGTATAAACTAGAAAAAGTGACAGTAAGGAAGTACATTACAGATAATTTTTTTAAGTGAGAGGGGTTTTTTTACCAGTGTCAGAAATGGCATCATCAGGAGACTTCATAAGAAAACAAAATCCCTTGATATGTTTATTGCCTTCACTGTTTGATAACAGTCAGACTAAACAACTATTTTCCAGGGGTAATAGGTCAGCAAAAAGCCCAGGAGCCAGGGGAGTTTCCCCTGACCCCCCACAACATTAGGATTGTAAAAAGAACAAAATAAGAGGGAAATCATGACTTAAGAGGCAGAGATAATGATCAGCCTAGTTCTGACTTTGCAAGCAGCCTGTGGGAGAGATGCTCTGTCTGACACCAACTTCAGGAAGGATATAAATCAGCCCTTGAGATGTAAGATTGTTCCACGGTAGCAGAAAAAGTTTCTCACTCTCATTTCGCAGTGCTCCCATTACCTGACATCATTGTATTCAGTAAAAGTTAATAGAAAGGAAAGCAGGAAGACTTAAAAGATTCCCCACAGGGTATTTTCAATGACAGAACACAAGAGGAAATAGAGTAGATGGTGTCTTTGAGGAAAGAAGTGCAAAACTGCTTTAATTTAATCAACTATTTCATAGCAAACACCCTGAAGGATTACTTGCTTTAGCAAATCTCTCAATGATTTGAGAAAACAGGCATTTAAGGATTTATTGATCCTCTTCACTGGTGGCTGAGTGAGCTGTTGTATATTTCTGGGGAACAGGGAAGGAAAATTTAGGTGTTTTAAAATACAGTCTCCCTCCTGCTGCCACCTTATGTCCTCAGAAGATGATCCAGCAGCTAGAAAATACCCAGGCTTTGGAACAAACTGGCTATGCTGAACAACTTCCAACACAGGAATCTCGTAGAATCATTGTATAGTTCGGGTTGGAAAAGACCTTAATGATCATCTAGTTCCAACTCCCCTGACATGGGCAGGGACACCTCCCACTAGATTAGGCTGCTCAGTGCCTTGTCCAGCCTGGCTAAACACCTCCAGAGGGGGAGCATCCTCTCTGGGCAACCACTTCCAGTGTTTCACCACCCTCACTGTAAAGAATTTCTTTCTTACATCCAGCCTGAATCTACCCCCTTCCAATTTACATCCATTATTTCTTGTCCTCCCATCACATACCTTATTAAAAAGTTCTACCCCAGCCTTTCTGTAGTCCCCTTCAGGTATTGAGAAGCCACTATGAGGTCCCCCCTGAGCCTTCTCTTCTCCAGGCTGAACAACCCCAGCCTGTCCTCAGAAGGGAGCTGCTCCAGCCCTCTCAGCATCTTCATGGCCCTCCTCTGGACCTGCTCCAACAGCTCAATGTCCTTCTTGTGTTGAGGGCTCCAGAACTGGACACAGGAACTCCAGTTGGGGTCTCCTGAGAGACAAGTAGAGGTGGAAAATCTCCTCCCTTGACCTGCTGGTCACACTTCTCTTGATTCAGCCCAGGATTTGTTTGGCCTTCTTGGCTGCAGGTGCACACTGCTGGCTCGTGTTGAGTTTGTCATCCACTGACACCCCCAAATCCTTCTCTTCAGAGCTGCACTCAGGCCACTCTCCACCCAGCCTGTATCTGGGCTTGGGATTGCTTTGACCCAGGTGCAGGACCTTGCACTTGGCCTTGTTGAACTCTATGAGGTTGGCTTGGGCCCAACTCTCAAGCCTGTCAAGGTCCCTCTGGATGGCATCCCTTCCTTCAGGTGTATCAACTGCACCACACAGCTTGGTGTCATCTGAAAACTTGCTGAGGGTGCAAGGCTCAGGGCAGTGTGTGATGGAAAACTTTCCAAACTAAAAATAATCCTTCATTTTATATATTGTTCTTCATACAGGTGGGCAAGGGTGAAGAAGGGGATTGCACCCACAGTGGGTGCCCTCAGTTAAGTAAATTTAGATGTATCATGCAATTGTCCTTGGACAGCTGGTGGGTTTTCTGTTCAAAAACACTGATTCTTTGTGTGTTGATTAAAGGCATCTTCTCAGACAACACCCAGGCAAGTATTTTTGGCACCAGGCTTCATCCTCTTCAGATTTATCAATACTGGATGGAAAGCTGGCAGAGCTGTAACACCTTACAAGCCTTGTCTGACATGAAAAATATAATGGATGGATTTATAATGAACTCTTATATAACCTAACCCAATCTTCTCCATACCAAATGTATGATCTAAATGGCTGTGTCCTCAAAATAGAAAGCTCTTCCAGTAGGAACCACCTATTTCCATTCCTACTGGAAAACTTATGGAAATGTTTTTTTTTTTTTTTGTTCTCAGCCACTGAAAACTTCAGGGGTTCTAAGAAAACCTCAGGAGAATTAATAAAAAAGGCCAACACAAACCAAGTCCAGATAAAAACAACAGTGCAGAGGTTAGAAGTTATAGCCTCAAGAGACTTCACCTTTCTCACAGTGTGTTTTGTGCTTCCATCCTGGTGATGGTACCACCTGGTGAGTCCCAACAGCAAGAGACAAGACCATGATTCTACCCCTGGCCTGAGGTCTAAGCCTTGTTGTTTGTAACTTTATTGGACAAACCCCAGCCTTTGAAGATCTTCATAATGAGATTATGCAAACCTTCTCATCCCACCAAACAAACAGGACATTGGCATGCAGGTGTGGCACAATTAAACTGGTAATCAGATTGTTCATTAAATTAGATGTGCTGATTAGAGATAATGATCAATTAAACATAACCTTCTCTTAGAAGTTTTAAGACCAGAAGCCCTATCATTTGTCAAAACTGAAAAATGTCCATGTGATTTGTGGTTCAGTAAGCAAGCTCTGGTTGGGAATGCTGTCTTCTTCTATCTACAAATCTTCCATTGCATAAATTAGAATTACATTAAAAGGATCCACTCTGTGCTTCTTGAAACTCTCAAATCTCACAGAGCATTTACTACCATATCCCAAATGAAATATATAACAGTTCTACTAGGAAACAGCCCCATGTTGTGGGACATTTCCTTTCCTTCTGGGCCCCAAATTTGCTGCAACACATCACCAATGGGTGGCCCAACATCCAGTGCATCTGCAGCAGATCCCTTCCAACCCCCATCATTCTGTGACCAGACACAGCCCAGGGGTGAGACAAAGTAGGTCCCTTTCACACAGGGAGGTTGCTACCAGCTCCTGGGAAACCAACCACCCCAAGCATCTGCAGCTCAACTATCAACAAATCCTGCTCCAAATCCAGCTATTGAACCACACACAAGCTGTCTTCTCTAGCAGTTGGGCAGAAATAGCAACAAGGTTTCCAAGAAAAGTTCCTAGATTGTGGTCAGTTCATTAGGGGAATTGATTTTGTGTTTTCTGCACATACCTTGCAAATACATCAGGAGAATCACAGGTCAAACACTTGACCAGTGGAAGCATCAGTGGAGGAAGATGTGTGATAGCAAATACTGAGGACAATGTTAATTCTCATCTTAGAAAGGTGAGGATTAATAGTTTTGTTTGTTTTAGAAAAATGAGCCTTGAGCAGAATAGATACAATCCATGCTGCTGCCACCAGCATCAACCAGAAATGAAAAATTAATTAGTATTTAAGTCTCCTTTAATGAAAGACTATATTAATAACTCACAGTGAGAGTGGTCAGGCACAGGAACAGGTTGCCCAGAGAGGTGGTGGAGGACCTACCTCAGGAGACACCCAAGGCCAGGCTTGCTGAGGCTCTGAGCAACCTTATCTGGTGCAGGATGTCCCTGTCACTGTAGGAGCAAACACTAGATGGCCTCTGAAAGTTCCTTCCAACTCTGTGATCAAACAATATGCATGTGCATTGCAGACTATGAAGTTTGAGACAGATTCCCAAAGTACAGGCAAGTTTTAGATGGCAAAGGGCTGTCTGCAAAGGGGAGAGGTGATCCTAGGCTCTGAACTGAAAGTTAAAACTAAAGGCTGCTCAGATGAGATTGAAGAGAGGAATCTCTGCTGCATGGGCACTGCTGGAGTGAGCACAGTCTGCTCATATCCTCATACTTTATGTCAGTATTAGTTTTGAGATTTAAAGAATTCAAATAGAAATGGCAAATAGAAATAACAGAGAGAAGCCACAACCTGGGAGTGAAATATAAGCACCCACTAGTATAAGAAAGTTATGTCTAAGGCTTGTTGTTGCTGTCACGCCTGCCACTGTCATTGTTCCTTATTTCTATGTATAGTTTCCCTTCTTTGGTGATTAAAATGCATGGGGATATATAATAGAATCATAGAATGGTTTGTGTTGGAAGGGACATTCAAGATCATCCAGTTCCAATCCCCCTGCCATGGGCAGGGACACCTCCCACCAGATCATGTTGGTCAGTGCCTCATCCAGCTTGGCCTGAAACACCTCCAAGGAGGGGGCATCCACAGCCTCTCTGGGCAACCTCTTCCAGTGTTTCACCACCCTCACCATAAAGAATTTCTTTTTCATATCCAGCTGAATCTTCCCCAAATCCATTATTCCTAGTCCTTCCATCACATATCCTATTAAAAAGTCCTACCCCTGCCATTCTGTAGCCCCCTTCAGATATTGAGAAGCTGCTATGAGGTCCCCCCTGAGCCTTCTCTTCTCCAGGCTGAACAACCCCAATATATATATTTAGAATCATAGAATACTTCGAGTTGGAAGGCACCTTTATATATGCACACTTGCACATCTCTCATACACACTCACCCTAACAGGCAGTTTTCATAAATCACACTGATAGGAGAGTTCCCTCTTGTGACCAAGCGGTGCTATAGCAACACCGGAAAGCAAATTACGTGCTTTAAAAACCCCAGACATTTAGAGAGCAAAGAAACAATTAAAACCACAGAGAAAAACATCAGTTGTGGATTAGTTTTTCACTAGCTATCGATATAACACTTTAGAAAATGCTCAAACCATAATTAACAAAAATATGTTTCTGGAAAAGGCTGTCACCAAGATCAACTAAAAAGTAAGCTGAGGTTGCTAAAGCTGTAGGATTACTTTATTTATGCATGAAACTTAGGACCTTTAGACAAAATCCCAAAGAAGGTGGAGGAAACTGATCAAATCCTCTTTTATAACTTTTATCATTGTTACAGTTTTCCTTCCCAGCAGAGGAAATGCAACAAACCCTTTTCCTTATGTTAAATGGGTGAATGGATTTTCTCAAATCTGTGGGAAAAATGGGCACTTGACAGTAGCAGGAAAAGGAATGCAGACATAATAAATAGGGGGTAAATGTTTGAAGGGGATCTTAAGTGGTCACTTCCTCTGCTCTGAAGTGGAATTTTACTTAACTATACCCCCTCTTGTCTAAAATTTTGCTTGCCTGCTCTGGAATCTTTCAGAGAGGATTTTGTGGGTATCCTGACTAGCATTTATTAGCTATAAAACTATAAACTTCTCAGTATTACGACCCAAAATGTTTGCTGAAGCTTCAGCTGCCAGTTTATTATCAGTTATTTCCAACCAAATCAGCTGCCAACTTCGGACAGCCTTAGTTCCCCGAGGCTGGTGGTTTTTATTTCAGCCTGAAGGACACCTTTTCATTGAGGAGTCTGATCAGGGCCGCAGCAATCACAATTGACATCCCCAAGACATCATGCTGCATGCTCAACTCCAAGATAGTTCCAAGGTGTGTTCTGTGTCATCTCCAGCCTCATGGGCAGGAAAGAACCTGTAGTTTTTACAGTTAAAAACACCTGCTGCTTTTGATGGGGATAGTGGGAGGTGTCCCTGCCTATGGCAGGGGGGTTGGAACTCTATGATCTGTAAGGTCCTTTCCAACCCAAACCATTCTATGATTCTGTAGTTATCAGAATGCAAATGGGTAAAGCCATTTCTGAGGACTTCATCACCCCAGTCAGCCACAAAGCTGATTTTTTAATTTTCTTTTTTCCTCCTCTTTTCCCTCAAATTAGACAGAAGTTGAATTAGCTGACAATTTATTTTTAACGCTGCTGCTTAGAGAACACATAAAATCTGGATTACCCATTGAAAGTGTCAGGGTGGCAATAGATTAATTCCTTAATTAGCATTAATTGCCCCAAGCAGCCCCACCCACACCTGTGTCCCAGAGCCCTGGCTGCCCATTTGAGCCCATTTGGTCTTTAGTCCCCCTCTGAGCAAGGCTGGAGGGTGTTAGAGCTGCTTTTATCCTTGTGTCTGACCAGATGCCCTGACCTTGGACCTCCCTCATCACAGGGGATTTACTTGATGATGTGGATTCCTGGTGGAACCTGGCTGCTATCTCTGGACCTTCCTTGGGATGGTTGGTGAGGACTTTGCCCAGCTTTGTCCCCCTGGCTCACAGCCTCTGTGATGCCTCAGCTGAGAACTTGTACTCTGCTAATTAGGGATGGCACAATGTTATTGATTTTGGAATTTATTTTTCCTTTTTAAGTTTAGGGATTGGTCTAATGAGATTTTAATAACACGCCTATGATTTACTGAAGGAACGGAGTATCTCTGCTCTACGAAATTCGTTTCCAGGCAAGTAAAAAGCTATTAATATGCCTTTGTGGTGGTTCTTTCCATAGAAAATGCTAACAGCATCTGTATTGATAATTTTCTTGTGCTTATTCTGTAGTTTAATGGGCACTGCATGCTATCAATTTTTTCCCTGAAAGTCTCCTGTCTGGCATATATATAAAATAATTGTGATATACCACCTTATATACTCCCATCACCAAACAAAAGGACAGGATTACAGCATATTTGGAGTTACTCCCTTTAGTGACTCATGGTTATTTCTGGAGAGATAATAGTAAGACTTCTATTGCACTTCTAAAAGCTTAATACCATCTCATAAAGATTTCTCTGCATAAACCCATGCTTTAACTCTTTCTTATCAAGGAAAGGATTTGGAAGCAGGCACATAAGTAAGCAATTACTTTTGTCAGTTTTAATTTGGATTCAGTGCAGGTTGTGGAAACTTTTCCAAAAGGAACTTTGGGCATTTTCTGTCCTGAAAACAGGTTGTTTCTTGTTGCCTGCCTGAGCAGCAGCTGGTGGCTCTCAGAGCAGCTCACAGACCCAGAGCAAACATGACACACTAACCCACTTTCTGGGCACGGTCCTTATTTGCTCCTCTGGTCTGCTCAGTGAGGTTGAATTCATTGTGAGCTGCAGTGTTTGATCATAAAGTACTTGGGTTTTAAATGAAGAATGAGTTCTGTCACTGTGTTTTCAGTGTCTTTATGAAATACACTGTTCTTTTAAAAGCAGGAGATAAAACGTGGCACTTAGCTTAGCATGCACTTTTCAAAGAAAAGTGAGAGTGACCCCAAGGACCATTCAGCTTCTGAGAAACCATCCCATCAACAGTTTCAGACAAAAAGAGTGTAACCATGAGCACCTTTTGGTTATGTGAATTTGTCAAAATCATGGTCATGATGAAAACGAAGCAGGACTCACATTAAAATGCAAGGATCCTGCTACAGAAATTCAGTCATATACAAAAACTGCTGGTTGTGAGGATTACCTGAGTGAGTCATTGAACAACCCAATACAGAGCATAGCTTCTTACCTGATTTTCTTTCCTCTTCTGGAGTTGTTCTGCTAAAATCTAGTTAAGAAATGGCCTCAATAATCTCAAGAGACTTTTCACACAATTCTTGTAAATGCCTCAAGTGTCAGGCATCCCAATTCTGAACTAGCACATGTTTATAGTCTTGTATCTCAGGAAAGCTTTCCAGAAAGCTTTCTTAAACTAATGAACCCATAGGTTTATTCAATTTTTTCTTCCTTAATACTTCAAAGACAATGATAACAAAAAAGTGAATATCACTATTGATCAAAGTATAGAAAGATGACTATTGTGGAACCTGGGTAAACATTCTGCAAAATGTTACTGTAAATGAGATGTGAGCAGAGTATCTCTTTCTGTAAATCTGCTTCCAGAAGAGACAACCACAGGGGGAAGGCTGAGCTTGACTTGGGGGTGGCTGGATGACATGGTAGAGGGATAGATAAGGAGAGCACCTATCCAGCAGTGCTGTTTGCTTTAAGCTCTTTCCGTGAGATGAAGGTGGTGGACTTCATTAATGTTTATAAATATGGAAAGGGTGAGTGTCATGTCAGGAAGATGGAATAAGGCTCTTCTCAGTGACCTCTGATGATAGAGGTACAGGCTGAAGGAGTTGGGGTTGTTCAGCCTGGAGAAGAGAAGGCTCATTGTAACTTATCAATACTATCAATACAGAAAGGCAGGGTTAGGACTTTTTAATAAGATATCTGATGGGAGGACTAGAAATAATGGATGTAAATTGGAAGGGAGTAGATTCAGGCCTGACATAAGAAAGAAATTCTTTACAGTGAGGGTGGTGAAACACTTGAACAGAATGCCCAGAGAGGTTGTGGATGCCCCCTCTCTGGAGGTGCTGAAGGCCAGGCTGGACAAGGCACTGAGCAGCCTGATCTAGTGGGAGGTGTCCCTGCCTATGGAAGGGGGTTGGAACTCTATGATCTTTAAGATCCCTTCCAACGGAACTATTCTATGATTGTATGATTCTATGATAGGACAAGGGGCAATGGGTGCAGCTGGAACACAGGAGGTTCCACAGAAATGTGAGGAAAAACTTTCATGGTGAAGGTGAGAGAAGAGTGTCCCAGGCTGCCCAGAGAGGTTGTGGAGTCTCCTTCTCTGGAGACATTCAAACCCCACCTGGACATCTTCCCGTGTGACCTGATCTAGGTGTTCCTGCTCTGGCAGGGAGTCTGGACTAGATGATCTCTTAAGGTCCCTTCCAATCCTTGACATTTTGTGATTCCGTGTGACATGACAGTAGCAGCTTTGTGCCAAGCACCTATCTGCTACCTGGAAGGTGAGGAGAGGACAGAAGATCCTGAGCTGTGCTCATGTTTATGCTTATTTCCTTCCAGCACTGACAAACCCTTAGCTGATTTTTGTTGTTGGTACTTGTATGTTCCTGCAAGTATTTAAGAGAAACTATGAGTAGGGCTCCAAAAAATGCATAGAATTCTTCTACTCTGTACTTTTAAAATCAACTATACAATACATCCGTGCTAGATTAGATCAAAAGAGGAAACTCTCCTATTCAGAAAGCCTCAAATTACTGTATATTACACTTTCTAAAGTACGTTTGAACCTGTCCTGTACAGCAGCCCAAAGGTTACTGGCAAAACACCAAAAGAAACCCGTGACTGGTGGATTTAGATAATAGCTGCAAATCTCCACTAATCTCTGTTTACAATCTATCCTCTATTAATGTCTACAGCTAGTAACTCCTAAGTTAAAGGCTTTTTGTTTTTTGTAGCAGAACCTACTGAAAAAAATCAATTTAAAAACATATACCAGGAAATAAAGACTTGATTAAGAAAAAATTATAAAAATTACCTGGAACTTTATTTCCTGCTTCCTTTAGGAATTGAGAAACATTTAAGTAAGGAGTGGTTTTTGGTAGATTTTCTAAAAGGCGTGCCATTCAGAGGGAACTTGACAGGCTTGAGAGTGGACCCATGCCAGCCTTGTGAAGTTCTGTAAGACCAAGTGCAAGGTTCTGCACCTGGGTCAGGGCAACCTCAAGCACAGACACAAGTTAGGGGCAGAGTGGCTTGAGTGCAGCCCTGAAGAGAAGGATTTAGGGGTGTCAATGGATGACAAACTCAACATGAGTGGCAGTGTACACTTACAGCCCAGAAGGACAATCCAATCCTGGGCTGCATCAAGAAAAGTGTGGCCAACAGGTCAAGGAAGTTAATTTTGCCCCTCTACTGGGCTCTGGTGTAACCCCAAATGGAGTTACTGGGTTCATTTAAGGAACCCTCAACATAGGAAGGATGTTAAGCTGTTGGAGTGGGTCCAGAGGAGAACCAGGAAGATGATGAGAGGGCTGGAGCACTTTCCTTATGAGCACAGGCTGAAGGAGTTTGGGTTGTTCAGCTTGGAGAAGAGATGGCTCAGGGGGACCTTAGAGTAGCTTCTCAATACCTGATGGGGGCTACAAAAAGGCTGGGGTAGGACTTTTTCATAGTGTCCAGGATGGCAGGATTAGGCATAATGGATGCAAATTGGAAGTTGGGGGGGGGCTTAGGCTGGATTTAAGGAAGAAGATTTTTCTTGTGAGGGTGGTGAAACACTGGAAGAGGTTGCCCAGAGAGGCTGTGGATGCCCCCTCAATCCCTGGAGGTGTTTAAGGCTAGGCTGGATGAGGCACTGAGCAACCTGGTGTAGTGGGAGGTGAGGTTAGAACTCGATGATCTTTAAGGTTCTTTCCAACCCAAACCACTCTATGATTCTATGAAATATGTAGTGTGTTTCATCATTCTGTTCAAAGAAATTGTGTACTTTGGTGATGTCAGTCACTATGACAAATACTCGTTTGAGTTTGCCTCATTAGCCCTTCAACACGCTATTTTTCTCGGGTTTATTTTTTCATATTTGAGTGAACATGTTGCGCTCTGATGTGATGCAAGCCTTGAATTTAGCCAGTTTTGGTTTATATAGGGTAGATATAATCAACTACTGCAATGCTTCAAGTTTAGTATTATCTCTTCATTAAAAGATGCTCTCCAGGCTGGTTATTGGCTAATTAATGCTATTTGCAGGAGCCAGGAAATCCGTGGTTGCACGTCTTGCAGCAGTCAGTAACAAAACCTGGATTGTTCAGGTGCTACTAGTCAGTGTTCCTTCATGCTTGTGAGCAGTGCATCTACAGACACAAAAATCTACAAATTTTAAAAAAATCTGCAAAATTAAAAAATTATACTTTTGTAAATTAGAGATGCTTTTGGCATCTCTAGTGTGAACAGAGTCCCAGCTCAAACAGGAGGGATAGGAGATGGCCATGCCTGGAGTAAATGAGTCTCCTGAGGTGGCAGTTCCCAAAGGCCAGGGTGTGATGGTGCAATCCATTCAGGCCACCGGGTACTTGGTGTGACTGCCCTCTCAACTGGACCAATGACGCAATGGACCAGAACATAATGGTCTAACATGAAAGAAGTAAGAGACCAATGGACCAGAACACAATGGAGTGCCTGGTCCCCTTGGCTCCTACTGTTTGAAAGTTAAAAAATTGTAGTAAATCACTCTTGACAGCATATGGATTGTGGCCATGGAGGTAGAGGATACCAGAGCTCTAAGATACAGCAAGTTCTGGGCTTGTGTAGCTGGTGGAAAGTACTGGAATATTCCTTTGTCCAAGTTGGGCTAGAGTGGAAAAGTACCCAGAAGTCAATTATCTCAAATCCTATAAATAAAGGTTGTAAAGACTCTCCAAGCTTGTTTGGATCACCACAAGTTGTGGCCAGTGTCTCCCCTGAGGTTGGTCAGACATCTTGTGACCAGGGTGAGATAATCCTCCTCCAGCCTCAACCATTGCCTGCTGGAGAATGGCAATACATGGTGAGTATTCATCTTAAATTTGAGAAAAGAAAATTTTGAACTAAAGGCCCAGCCTCTTCCATCCACCTCCCCACCTATGTTTGGGATGGATGCATTAGTCTTATGGATGTGGGTTCTCTTCCATCTGTCTGTGCATGTGTAGATCTTTAAAGCAGTACCCATTAGCTTTTTTAAGTCATCTGTTACTAACAAATTCTTGATTATAGCAACCAGAGACCTGTGTGTCTGTGCACTTGTTTCAAATGAGTATAGGTATTGAGATCATAGAATGGTTTGGGTTGGAAGGGACCTTCAAGATCATCCAGTTCCAACCCCCCTGCCATGGGCAGAGATACCTCCCACTACACCAGGTTGCTCAATGCCTCATCCAGCCTGACCTTAAACACCTCCAGGGATTGAGAGGGCATCCACAACCTCTCTGGGCAGCCTCTTCCAGTCTCTCACCAGCCTCACAGCAAAGAACTTCTTTCTTCTCTCCAGCCTAAATCTCCCCTTTCCCAATTTGCATCCATTACTCCTAGTCCTGCCATCCTGGACCCTATTCAAAAGTCCTACCCCAGCCTTTCTGTAGCCCCCTTCAGGTATTGGGAAGCTCCTCTGAGGTCCCCCCTGAGCCTTCTATTCTCCAGACTGGACAACCCCAACTCCTTCAACTTGTTCTCAGAAGGCAGTTGCTCCAGCCCTCTGACTGTCTTTGTGGCATCCTCTGGACCCGCTCCAACAGCTCAATGTCCTTCTTCTGTTGAGGGCTCCAGAACTGGACACAGTAACTGCAGGTGGGGTCTCACCAGAGCCCAGTAGAGGGGCAAAATCCCCTCTCTGGACCAGCTGGTCACACTTCTCTTGATGCAGCCCAGGATCTGGTTGGCCTTCTTGGCTGTGAGTGCATACTGGTAGCTCATGTTGAGTTTGTCATCAACTGACACCCCCCAAGTCCTTCTCTCCAGAGCTGCACTCAACCCTCTCTCTATCGAGCCCGTATCTGTGCTTGGGGTTGCCCCCACCCATGTGCAGGACCTTGCACTGGGCCTTGTTGAACTTGATGAAGACAATCTCCTTTGTTGTCCCCTCGGGCGGGCAGCGACATCGACCCATCCCTCACCGTCCCCTCAGGCCCCACCCCACCGCCCGCCCATCCCCATTTTAGCCGCGGGGCGAGTCCCGCCCGGCCGCGAAATGGCGCCCGCCCGTCACGTGCCGGGGCCTCGTTGGCGCCTGCGCTGACGGGACCGGCGGGGCCGCGGCCGAGCGGCTCCGGCTCCTCCCCTCCCCGCGGCCGGCGATACGGATAAGGCTGTTCGGCGGGCCGGGAGGTTTCGGAGCTTTAAAGCGGGTCTTCTTCCCCTCCCCTCCTGCTGGCTTCGGCCCTGCCACTGCGAGGGAGCCGCGTCCAGGCGGCGGTGAGCGGCGGGGCGGGTGGGCGGAGGAGGGGTTCCCACACCCCCCGCCTCCTTCGCTGTGCGGCGGCCGGGCGGGGAGGATCCGTGGGGTCCTCGGGAGGGCGGTGCGGGATCGGGTGGACGGACAGACAGATAGACGGACACGCACCGCTCCCGGAGACCTTAATTCTCCCTGAGCCGTGCGAGGAGGCCTGACCTGGACAGGGCTCTTGCCTACGTGTGCTGTTCGTCAGCCGATCGGCCTGAGGGGAGGTGAGCGCTCAGGGGCTCGGCCGCGCTCCCTCCCCTCAGGAAGAGCTGAGGAGAAAAGGACTCCTCCTGGAAAGGTAATGCCCTGCCCCGGGCTTCCTTCGCTCCCAGCCACCTTGTGCTGAGGTAAAAAAAGCTCTGGGGAAGGTTTTGATACGTTTTCCCGTGGATTTGGAGCCTCTCCACAGCCGCCTGGTTGTCCCCACGCCGGAGGAGGGACCCTGTGGGGAGCGGCGTGCGGGGGAATGCTCGCTGCGCTAGAAAAAGGGGTTTATTTTCAGTATAAACAGCGTGAACGTCTTTAAAGTCGTGTGGAAAAGTTTCTATGAAATCTGTAGAAAGGATGCTTTTGTTTGTTTGTTTTTGTGGGTTTTTTTTCTCTCCCCCTTCCGCGGGATGTTTGGGTAAGCCCTCAAGAGAGGGCACTTGAGAATTGTTATTTAATAAAAGAAAGGAAGTCTTAGGTGTTGTTATGGTCTGAAAGCTGTTCGTGTGGCAGTGGCTTCCTCTTAAAATAAGAGAGCAGCAGAGCCCAAATTAGCTAAGTTTTGCTCGGTAAAAGCAGCGTTTCTATTTCTTCAGTTAAAACTAATGCAAGTGTTAAGATTAGATGATCTTTAAGGTCCCTTCCAACCTAAACTATTCTATAATTCTACTCTGAATCTATGTTCAATTGACTGCTGGCATTTTTTAAGTCTTTGAGGCTTTATTATAAACCCACGAGGGGCACAAATATGATAAATCCTTTGAGAGCGAGGGTTGGTTTTGAGAAAAACAGGGTTTAAAAAAAATTAAAAATCCCCATGTGCTCCTTTTCAGAAGCGAAAAAATGCTACCCATTAAAAAGATCACTGCGTCCTAAATGAAGGGAAAGCTTAATCTTGGAGCTTGTCACACCCAAGGACTAGGATCTTCTGAGGCTTAGAATTAAAATGCATTTTTGATCTGTTTTGAAATGCATTCAGTGATTACACCCAGGTTCCTGAGCTGCCTTTGATGTGCAGAAAAGTTGCTGTTTGCAATCCCCAGCTACTCAGAATTCCTTAATGTTGGGAGTGGGTGACCTTGATGCTATCATTGGACTGTGATTTATTGTTATTCCCTTTTTTTTTTTTAAGGCATCGTGGTTAACGTGACAAACGTTTCAGCTGTTCGAAGCAGATCCATAAACATTCATTCCCAAGTGTTAGGAAGTTAAAGCTGAGTTTTCATGCTGCCTGCTTTATGCTGGTGAATTTTCAAGTATAATTATTTGAAATGGGTTTTTTTTTTTATTTCTCTTGAACTTAATTTTTGCTGGACTTGTTTTTTCGAGGAGGTTTTTTTACTGTCTCTGTCAGAAACCTTGTCTTATGGCATTTTGTTTTATTAATTCCTGCTGAGTCCTGGTGTTGAGAGCTGAAAGGAGAGTCTACAAAGGGAAGGAGGCAGTTGTTTCTTTGTTGCTTGAGTCTGGTATGTTTGTTTAAAGAAATAAAACCTCTTTTGCAGCTGCAGCCTGGGAATCAGTGAGCAGCTGCTTTGTTAATTCAGCCACTGCTGACCATGGCTCAGAATCCCCTGCCAAGAACCCGTGTCATGGGAGAGCTTTCAGTGTCTTAGTTTTTGTAGAAGTTTATGGTTCTGTTACCAGGATAAGCTGCAGAAGCTGTTATTTCACTTGAATTTTTTCTGGATTCCTGTTGGGTTTTGTGGATTTGGGTTGGTTTGAGTAGAATAAAGTGCAGCTGTGCAAAAATACTTGAGGAAAACAACGATGTAGAATAGTGCAGTAATATTTCACACTTTGCTCTACTCAAATTAGGATCTGAATAAATTGGATAAACTTCATCAATTAGCAAAGTGTTTCTTTTCAATGACTGTGTCACTGCTGTTTATCTTTGATAATTATTTGGCTTACTTTGCCTTAGACTAACACTTCACTGTTATTTACATCACAAGCTTGTATTTGATTACATCTCTGATAACTTTTTTTTGTTGTAAATGTTTCTGCTGACATGGTTGAAGCTGCTTTGGGTGGCTCTTGTGGCCTTGGCTGCTTAAAGAAAATATCATTAGGCTGTACATCTGATTAATTATTGTTTTTGTTAACAGGAACTTTGAGTAATTTTCCTCTTTAAATGTAGTATCTAAAATTTTGTCAATCTTTATCTGCAGCATAAAAAGTATAAAATTTATTCTAGGCTAAGGAGTTCTAGGACAGGTTTATGGAAGACATACTCCTTTCATCAGGAGGTTGTAGTCAAGGGGGAGTATTTAGCTGTTAACAGTAACCAGCCCAAACCTTCGTCAAACTTGGAAGCCTGATGAACATCCACTACATTAATAGAGCTCCATTTGATGATTTTTTTTTCCTCTAATAGGATATTTCTGCCCCTTTCTTAATTTTTAGGTGTAATTTTGCTATTGCAAATTATTTTGCTAGCAACTGCTCTGAGAATTGTTGGGAGGAGCACTGAAATCCTGAATTTAGGATATACTTCTCACCATCCACAGTAGGCATGTAAAGTTTATCATGGGGAAGATTTCAGTTATTAGCTGTGCTTTTATAAAAACAAAATTAGTGATATTCTTAGGGTTAAAGCTTTCAGTGATTATTTATGATCACCAGCTTATCTGTCACGTAGTATTTGAAGAAAATAGTGTGGAGGGAGGTAGGGGACTCTGCATCTTGGTTCATCTTGTAAGGTGGTTGGGGGTACACCCACCAGGTTGTCCAAGCTGTCATCTGCTTTCTGGGAGCTCATAAACTGGGAGGAGGCTGGTTGTTGATGGAGCAGCTTCTGTCTTGCTCCTTGCCATGTGACTGTACCCAGGGCAGTGCTGGGTGGGGCTGCTGCACGTTTTGTGGTGGGTAGATGTGCCATGTGTCCTCTGTTTTCATCATCATCTGTTGCAAAGTTCCCTGGGCTGATAGACAAAGCGAAAAAGTTAGGAAAAAACACTTGGATTTTTTTTTTTTTTTTCACCCAATGTTTTCCGTGACTCATAGGTTACATTAGTAGTTAGAGCATTAACCAAACTTCACTAGTAAAGACAATGCAAATATTGAATAACTTAGTGTTTACATTGTAGGGTTGGCCAGTACAATGTAAATGGAGTTGCAACACTTGCTTCCCATCAGTTTTATACTTTCTCTGCCCTCTCTAGCAGTGACACAACTCTGCAATGTAGGATAAGGTGCCTTGTTATGTTGGTGCTCTTGAGCTTCTTTGTTAAAGCAGTGAAATGCATATTGATGTCAATATATTTTCCTTTTTTTTTTGGGGGGGAGGGGAAGTAATGCAAAATTTTTTTTCCAAACTAATGAAGGTTTTTGTGTCACTTTATCTGGACAGGAGGGGAAAGCAGACAGATGCTTGTGAGTGCCCCATGGCTGCAGGTGCCTCAGTTCATTCATTTGTTGCCTGTTGTGACTTGGAAGCATTCTTTAGGTAAGAAAGCTGCTTCAAAATATGTCATGTGGTTATAAACTGAATACACTTCTGAGATGAATCTTTAAGTTGCATCTCAGTGTTTTGTGCTCTGCTATTTATGTGTTCTGCCTTACATGTGTCATTAGAAACCTGCCTTTGAGGTGTTAGAAACTGACAGCACTTTTTTGCAAATTAATTAGTTGTATAAACCTACCTTCTATATTTTAAAATTCACTTGAAAAAGAGGTGTTGATTCTATGTGCTGTGCAGAGTTAGCAAAGGGACGGTCTCCTCCCTTCACAGGAGAATGTGTCATTCTTGTAGACTGACTGCAAAACAAGGCCACCATAAATGACAAACTTCTTCAGATGCCATCTGTGAGCAGAGTTACTAATGTCTATCAGCTTTCTAATTATAAACAGGCATGGCTATGCAGATCTTCAACTTTCTGATGGGGGAGCTGAGCAGCAGCATTTCTTGCCCAAATTTCAGTGCTTGAGTTTGATTTTGCTTAGGAGATAAGGAGGCTGCTTCATTTGTTGCATTAACACATGGACTATGGTTGTGTTAGGCTTCACAACTATAAAACTGATATTATCTGGGTAGTTTTTTCAAAAGGTGTGACCTGGGAGAATCTAGAGCCTCATGTCTCCCATCTTTTAAGGAAAAAAAATAAAATTCAGCATTATAATGTTTCTAAAGATTTTATTACTGGCTGAACATGACCAGTTTCTAATCTGCATTTCAAATCTGTCATGAATTAGCCAAAATAATTTGTTTGTTGTTGTGATTAGCAGGATGGAATAAACTTGCTTTTGGAGTAAAAGTGAGTAATGTTTGAAGCCAAGAGCCCTTCAATTTTCTGGAAGTCATATCTTTAACTATTTTGATTTATATGGGTTTTTGTATATGGCAAGCTAAAATAAATAATATTTCTTACCCAGGTTTCTAAATTCTTTAGGTAGTGTTCAAGAATTCAAAGATGTGTAAGAGTACTAAAAGTGTAGATAATGCAGAAACTAGATTTCTTCCAACAATTATGCCTTCCCATTAATTAAATGATAGTTGTCAGATAACATCTGGTATAACTAATTGCCACATTCTGTTGTTCTACTTCCACGTCAGCCCTGCAGCACGATGTGTACTGTTCATCTCAGTCTTTGTTCCAAACCCAAGTTTAGTCCCTTCTAGTGGGTCTCCTAGACATTGCAGAACAGTTTTTCTTTGGTTGGTGGCTTGACAGGTCAGTTGCTCTTCTGGGACCCGTCCCTGCCTTCTGGTTAAGGAATCCATGCACACATACAGGATGACTCAACAGTGGGATGGATGTTCAGATACCAGAAAGGTGCTGGTAACTTGACAGGAACTTCCACATTCTTTGGAGGTATGTGTGCATGTAAAGCTCTCACTGAATACTACCTGGATTATATCATTATATACTATAACTTGGTTAACTTGAGTTGTGGTTTTAAATATATATAGCATTCATAGTTTGGAGTTTGCAGAATGGAATAAGCATTCACATTTTTTACAGTAAACACTAAGACTATGTGTTTGGTAAAAAATTAGTGGCATGTAACCAGTGGAATCTTTTTCTGACTTCTCATCCCACATTGAGTAATGAGAAGTAATTCTGCTGGAGTACTGCAATGTAAAATGTTAAAAATAGAAATTCTTGAGTTATCAGTTTTGAAGGGATGTAGCAACAAGAATGAGTTACAGCCACATTTCATCAGTGAAAGTGTGGATACTATGTATGCCATATGTGCCTTGTCACACCCCTTCATGGGTCAGGGCTGGATGTGCTGTGTCTGGTCTGTTGTCTGGCCACTGGTTTAGGGGAATGATGTCCTTTCTAGTATTCTCAGATGCTAAAACTTTCTATGTGGGAGCCAAAAGAGCACCCCTGAAGCTCAATTAAGTTTCAAATGAAGTTAGATTCTCCTTTTTTTTGAAGAAACAGCTTATCCAGATGTTGCAGATTGATGTAAGATTAGCACAGAGAAGCTTCTCAGACACCAGCATTTGTTTAATTAAATTCTTTATTCTGGATTTTAGTTTTAGGAGGCAAACAGCTCAATTTGTAATTCATCCCAAGGAGGGAGGAGGAAAAGGAATAAGAAAGAATTTAACTCGGACTAAATTTAGCAAGGCTGTGAGAAACTGGCAGAGAGAGTTATGTAATGACTAATTACTGCATCCACCCATAATCCAGTCCATTCATTGGCTGACTTAAAGTCATAAAACATGGTCATGTAGATGATAATGTGATGAATTGTCTATCAGCAAAATGCTTATTCATTCTGAGCTTACATCTTCATAACATTATTAACACTTATGTATTAGTTAGGAGTATTGCCGGGGTTTGGAGTGTTTCTCCTTCTCTTTGACTCTCTGCCTTTGCTTTTAGAAGGGGCTTCATCCTTTGTAAAATGAAGTAGCACTTGAAATGGTTAAGGCAGTTGAGGACTGACTGAATAACAGAATGGCCTTGAGTAGATTGCACTGCTTCAGCCTGTGAAAGCAGAGCTTTTCCTTCTGCTGCTCTTTTCTGAACTCTGGCTCATGTTTCAAATGTTCCTCCGTGAAGTAGGTTTGTGCACTTTGCTATATTTTGGGGTCACTCTCCTTTTCTCCCGCTGAAAAAACAGCGTGTGAACCTCTCTTGCTTGGCCCTGTTTTGATAATTGGCCTCTGAAGTTTTTTGTTGTTAGCTGGATGAACATTTTTTGTATTCTGCCTGGCATGATTTAAAAAAAAAAACCAAAAAAAAAAAACCAGACCAAATAGAAAACCAACAAAGCAAAGCAGTAGGGGAAGTGGGCAGAGCTTTTGAATCTGGCTTTTCTGAATCCATCTGTTCCAAGTACATCATTGTTAAAAAGGGAGTTTATGAATTGAGTTCTGTAGTTGATAAAATGCTTCAATAAATAATGAATAGATTCTGTGGTTTGTCTGCTGAGTTTAAATATGAGCATAATGTAATTTGCTACTGCTAAACTAAATTGCTCTTATATAATTCTTTTCCTACTTAGTGCTTGATATGCTATGAGGTACTAACACATGAAATTACACTTGGTAAACTAACAAATTGAAATTCTCTAGATTCAGAGCAAGTTGTACAAAATAAAAGGTGTGGAAAAAAGTCCTTGGGGAAAAAATGTCTGTATGGTATTGATAGATGGAAATGCCTTTTTCCAGAGACCTACTGTATGTGAGACCTTTCAGGAAACTGCAGCTTGAGTACGTCAGATCCTTCAAGTTTCTGAAACTTTCATGATGAAGAGAGCTAGGCAGAAAGCTGTGGGTGAAAAGGAAGCTCCTCAAACATCAGAGAAAGGCAAAAAACAGAAAACTTCTCTGTATGGCTCAGTGTTTGGTGAGTCTGACTTGCACACCTCCATGGACTGGGGGAACCTTCCCCACCATGTCATCCTGCGCATTTTCCAGTTCCTACCTTTGGTGGATCGAGCCAGGGCATCTTCTGTGTGTCGGAGGTGGAATGAAATTTTTCACATCCCAGATCTCTGGAGGAGATTTGAATTTGAGCTTAACCAGCCAGCCACTTCTTATTTGAAGTCCACACATCCTGATCTCATTCAGCAGATTATCAAGAGGCATGCTGACCATCTGCAGTACGTCAGCTTCAAGGTAAGTCGTGGATGAATGAAGGCTTGTTTGGTCACGTTACTGTGTGTAGCACGTGCAGCTTCTCTGTCTCAAGTGTTGTACCAGGGAAGTCTTATGTTTAAAAATGCAACTGCTGTAATTTATTTCCAAATTACTATAATTTATTTCTTCACTGCAATCTCTACAAAGGTAAAGCAAGAGCTGAGGTCATACTGAAGAATATAGAGAGCGCAGTTTCTGTGAATCAGTATTAGTGGCAGTCTGAATACTCTGAAGATTATTCTTGCATGTGAGGAAATAAGTTTGTATTATTATGTGCAAAATGGAGCTGTAGGGTGAAGAACATCCTGAAATTTAAGAGCCCTGCTTTGAAAAAGTATGAATAAGGGAGAAAGATTGTCTGCATATTCAATTGACATCTAAGGACATAACTCATAGTAAACTTGATTTAGAATTATAGAGTAGTGTGGGTTGGAAGGGAAGGGACCTTGAAGATCATCAAGTTCCAGCCACCCTGCTATAGGCAGGGACCCTCCCACTAGATCAGGCTGCTCAGTCCAGCCTGGCCTTAAACACCTCCAGGGAATGAGGGGGCACCCACAACCTCTCTGGGCTACCTGTTCCAGTGTTTCACTACCCTCATTGTATAAACGTCTTTCTTATACCTAGCCTTAATCTACCCTCTTCCATTTTACATTCATTATTTCTAGTTCTTCCATCACATATCCTATTAAAATGTCCTACCCCAGTCTTTCTGTAGCCCCCTTCAGGTACAAGCTAGTATGAGGTCCCCTTTGATCATCTTCTTGGCCTCTTCTGGACCTGCTCCAACAGCTCAATGTTCTTCTTCTGTTGAGGGCTCCAGAACTGGACACAGTATCTCTAGATGGGGCCTCACCAGATCTGAGTAAAGGAGACTATTTGTCCTCTCAAAATTGCATGAATTGAGAGTTTTCATTTGCATGCTTGGCACAGCTCACTGTTTATCTGAGGAGATCATAGATGGAATTACAGGTGCTTTATTGGCAGACCTCCTTGGGAGGAGGTCATTGTTCTGAGCTGTTAAAGAAAAGCAAGAGAGACAGCTCATATTAAAACCAGAGTGAAAATCAAGCTGCTTTTCTCTGCGCTGGTAGCATTTTTACATTTGAAAATATCTTCATTTGGTTGAAGGACAGTTAATGGGTAATCAGTTATTAATTATTTGTAATTACTGTGCTTCATTTAACTGATTATAATGTGTGGATGTGGACCTTGCAGTCCATGATGATGTTTTCTAAATAAAAGAGAATCACTTAATGATTTTTAAATTACTTTTACAGGTTGATAGCAGTACTGAGTCAGCAGAAGCAGCCTGCAACATCCTTTCTCAGTTGGTGAACTGCTCTATCAAGACACTGGGGTTGATTTCTACAGCAAAGCCAAGCTTCATGAATGTTGCAAAGGTGATACTCTAAGACTCCTAATTCACTTCTAAACTGCTTTAGCTGTCTCACTGTGATGTCATTCAGCTGATGACAGTTGGAGCATTCTGTATTGATTGGAAGATCTTGTTTAATTTGTGGCACGTGTTAGTATTGGGAAAATAGTTAAGCATTAATTCTATACTGAAAATTTGATGGTGTTGACATGGAGAATAATTTCTTCCTTGTACAAGAGGAAGGATGCCCAAAATGTGATTTACTTTCTGTACATTCTGTGCAGCAAAACCTGATGTTATAAGCGAGCTAATGTTCCCCTATATTTTCCCCAACAGGCTCATTTTGCTTCAGCGCTCACTGTAGTTTTTGTAAACTCCAAGTCATTGTCATCCATCAAGATAGATGACACACCACTTGATGATCCTTCCTTGAAGGTCCTTGTTGCTAACAACAGTGATACTCTAAAACTGCTAAAAATGAGCAGCTGTCCTTATGTGTCACCTGCAGGTGAGTGGTGAATGTAGATGAAAAATTAAGTAAGAAAGTATCATAAAACAGTTGTCAGGTCTTAATATGAAAGAAGTTATTGGTTAAACTTGTGGTGCTCTTCTGGTCCTTTTAGCAGAGGCCTTTTATTGACTGGTTTCAATTCTGGACTGGATGAAGAAGAATAAAAGTAGTGTCTTTGTATGACCTGGGTTAATGGAGATGCTACTTGACTGCACTGTCTAGAATTTAGGGCATTGTTTTTTCTCATTTTCTTCAGTAGCTCGGAGGAGGAGGAGGTAAAACCACCAAAATTAATGTGAGCCTTTAACACATGTTGCAAGGAGTTGATATTAGTTGTCAGCTCTGTGTAAGAGCAACCAGATGGGTGCAACTCCTCAAACTGAGCTGGCATTCTGTGGGAACGCACGTGCAAAACCCCTCACCTGGGAACCATCTGCTGCTTCGTGGATTCCAGCAGATGAAAGCAGTTGTCAGTAACTCTTTTGTGAGATGCTGTGGGTTTAGTTGATGAAGGAAAAAGTGCTAATGCTTAAAAGTTCTGTTAAAAAAATACCACGTAGTGTGTACAAATTTCAAAACAGAGTAGTCTCTCTGTTCCTGTGGTGCCCTCGTGTGTTTAAATCTGGTAGTACTTGCTCCTTTTAGTATTTCTACAAAAGACAGGCTTGCCAGAAAGATCAAAGAGCTCTTGAGTCCCTCTTCACTTTCTTTTCTCCTGAAGCTTCTGTTTTAGGGGAGGTGAGTCCTGGTCTAGGCTCTTCCCCGTGCTCTTATCTAGGGTCTACAGAAGGGGATTTAATCTGTGTGCTTTGGATTCCAACAGAATAAGAGCAGTTACGTTGTTTATATCTGAATTCAAGGAATTCTTTCAGCATTGCTCTTAAACTAGATTACTGCTGGTCATCTAAATGGAGTGCTTTGATAAATGCTGAAGGAAGAAGTTCTTAAGGAAGGAAGAGTACCAGCTTAAGATGAACTTTCCCTGATTTCATTTGCCTCTTCAAAGCTGAGGGAATTTTGCACAGGGAAGGGCAAAGAGGAAGAAAGATAGACAGGTCCAAGATGAATGTGGCTAATTAGACTCACTGCCTTTACTGATAAGTGTTTATGGCCAAAACACCATAAAAGGCTGTAGATACCTAGAACTTCATCATATCTCATGGAGTTTGGATATAGGGCCAGAATTAGTACTTTGTTTTGAGTTTTACATCAAACCAATGTGCTTATATTAATTTTTTTTTTTTTTATTCCTCAGGAATTCTTTGTGTTGCTGACCAGTGTCATGGACTTAAGGAGCTGGCTTTGAACTACTACATACTAAGTGATGAACTGCTGCTGGCTCTTTCAAGTGAAAAACATGTTGATCTGGAACACCTGCGCATAGACGTTGTGAGTGAAAACCCTGGGCAAGTCCAGTTTCACACCATTAAAAAGCAAAGCTGGGACGCTCTCGTTAAACACTCCCCCAAAGTCAACATTGTGATGTATTTCTTCTTATATGAAGAAGAATTTGATGCTTTCTTCAGAGAGGAAACCCCTGTTACTCACCTTTACTTTGGCCGGGCTGTCAGCAAAGCCATGTTGGGGAGGATTGGCATGAATTGCCCCAGGTTAATTGAGTTGGTTGTTTGTGCTAATGGACTTCAGCCTTTGGACGATGAACTCATTCGGATTGCTGAGCGCTGTAAGAACTTAACAGCCATGGGACTTGGTGAATGTGAAGTGACTTGCAGAGGTTTTATTGAGTTTGTCAAGATGTGTGGGGGCAGGCTCACCCAGCTTTCCATAATGGAGGAGGTCCTGATCCCAGATAATGATTACAGTTTAGATCGACTTCATTTGGAGGTCTCTAAACACCTTGGAAGAATGTGGTTTCCTGATATGATGCCGACATGGTAAATTCTTGGTGTTTGGGGGTAAACTGGTAGAATCAGGGTGTTGCTTTCTATGCAAATAGAGAATTTAAAAAGGAAATCTGAGATTTAATTCCAGGTTTGAGATTTTCTACCTTGAGAACCTCTAGTGGAGTAACAACAAAGCATCCTGGAATGTCCATGGTGAATAGAAATAGAAACTTTAAAGCTTCTGAAAGTATGTCTATGGTTTACAGGTGCTTCAAACTCCAGTGAACTTGGGCTTCTTTGAGCTTCAGCTTAAATGTTCCATTCAGGTTTAAGAATTTTTTTTTCATGTCTCTATTTGGTCTTTCCAATCTAGTCAGAAGAGGACTAGAAAAACTTTATTCCTTTAGTGAATGTAATTTTATGGGAAGCTGAGTACAGGAAAACCCTATTATTTGTTGTAATGTTTTATACAGGTATTTTTCAAAATACTCATGTTCCAAATGTAAAAGCTTGTACATTAATATACTTACACTAGCCCTGGCTACTGAAATATATAATCTAGCTTAAACTCATGGCAGTGTGTTATTAATGTTCTGATAATAAGCTTGTGCTTACAAAAAACTTACCAGTTTTTAAATTGCACTTTAATTTTGTCATATGAGCTAAACTGTACAGGCTGCACTCTTGCAGCATGGTGGTGTATTGTTTGATGCATTAAATGGATGGGAAAAAGACCTTGTTAACATTAATGACTTCAGAAGCTTGGATCTAGATTGATTGCTTGGGTGAATGATGGAACAATTTGGGAAGTACCAGAGGGTAGAAAAGCTTCTGGGTTAGAGAGAGCTCAAGCCTCTGGTTAGAGGCTGGTGTCTGAGTGCTGTTGGGTGCTTCCACTATCAGGAAATACGAGTGATATCATAAATGTGGCTAAAGAGAGGGAAGTATCATGTGGAATACAAGTTGGTTTTGGTCACTCTCTCTCTCAAATCGAGGGTTTGGAGCCCTTAAAATACAGATTTGCCATGTTGAGGCTGAAATGTCCTATAGAAATATTGCCTGTGTCTCCCCGAACTGTGCTTTAAGCCTAGAGTGCTGGAGGTGAGAGCCAGAAATTGTTAATTTAAGACTGTTTTAGTACTTGTTGCTCTTGGTTGTTTTTTAAGGAAGATTATTTTATTTTTCTGAGTTTTTTTCTGAAGGGGAAAGGAACAGTGAGCTGATGTGATTTAGAATGTATTTTTACATTGATGTTTTGCACACTGTAAACTGAAATGCATCATTATGCCCATTTCTGCTGTAATTATTTTCATGCTCTAGTTGTTTTATCTTGCCTTTTGCAATGAGAAATCTACATTAGATTTGCTGGCAGTAATTATCACATCTGATAAAAGGCTGGTTTCTTCCACGCTTACACTTCTCTACTGAAGAAAGAACAGCTACAGGGTTAAACCACCCTTGTCTTGGACAGATCTGTTCCTAATTGTGAGCTGAAGGATTTAAGATAACAAGATATAAGGCCTGTCTGACTCAGCAGCATGTTACTGCCTCTTGCACAGTTAAGAAGCATCTGATGCTGGTTCCCAGCACCTGCTACCCAAGCACTTGTTTCCTTAATGGAGGGGACTCTAATTGTCTTTTAAACAAAAGGCTGAAATATTTTTAAACAGTATTTGGTTTAATATGTGTGGTTTAATTTCAGTGTAATAAAGTGGATTGATATTAGACTCTTATCTGTCTGTTTCACCACATCCTCCTGTTTAAACCATTGAAATGAAGTGCAGAATTTACTCCTGATATGTAAAGGAGATTTGTAGGGTCATTAAAAAGTCCAAGTTCAAATGAGTAACCAACAGGGGACCTCTTCTGCCACACTTTGGGGGGTTGTGAGGTAAGCTTTTGTGCTCCCTGACTTTCCTAAACAGTATCAAGTGTATGTTAATGTTAGTACCTCGTAATATTCTGTAAGGTCCAACATTAAATCGTAGAATGATTTGGGTTGGAAGGGGACCTTAAAGATCACCTAGTTGCAACCCCCTGCCATGGGCAGGGACACCTCCCACCACACCAGGTTGCTCAGTGCTTCATCCAGCCTGGCCTTAAACACCTCCAGGGATTGAGGGGGCATCCACAACCTCTCTGGGCAACCTTTTCAGGTATCTCACCACCCTCACAGGAAAGAACTTCTTTCTTCTGTCCAGCCTAAATCTCCCCTCTTCCAATTTGCATCTGTTTCTCTTGAGTCCTGCCATCCTGGACCCTATTAAAAAGCCCTATCCCAGCCTTTCTGTAGCCCCCTTCAAGGATTGAGAATTCACTCAGAGGTCCCCCTGAGCCTTCTCTTCTCCAGACTAAACAACCCCAACTCCTTCAGCCTGTCCTCAGAAGGGAGCTGCTCCAGCCCTCTCATCATCTTGGTGGCCTCCTCTAGGCCTGTTCCAACAGCTCAATGTCCTCCTTCTGTTGAGGGCTCCAGAACTGGGCAGAGTACTCTAGTTGGGGTCTCACCAGAGCCAAGTAGAGGAGTGTGCACATTCTATAACATAAATTCTGTAAAATACAAATTTTTTTCCTTTCTTCTTGTCCCATCCACGCGTTAAAGAAAAAAAAGTAACTTTTGGATGCTGAGATGAATTTATTATGAGTTTACCACATTTCCCATTTCACTCTCTGTGCCCTTTCCCCCTTTCGAGGTTGGGAGTGGGATCTGAGTGATCACAGTTCTCCACGTGGATGTGAGATGTGATCCCAGGGAAAACTCTTTGCATGGGCAGCATTTTCCCTAGGATTTGTCCCTTAGAAATTCTGCCACTGTATCTGATGGGATGGATGCAGAGAAGTTTTACACAGAAACCTGGTGAGAAAACAAGCAAAAATCAGGTGATTGCTGAAGCCTTTGTTCATCTATGTGAAGAATTTCAGAAATATGTTTTCTATCTTTGCGAATAGCAAAGAGCTGTTGGAGTTGTTGGCTTGGTGGAAAAGGCGATGGGGAAAATGGGAATTCCTGCTGTAGTAGAAGAGCTCAAGGATGTTCTGGAGAACTTGGTTAGTTGTATGGTAAAGAACAAAAAGTTTGACATGTAGAGGGAAACTTTGCTTAGCTAATCATCTAGTGGCCAGGTAATACATCCTGTATGGCCTAAAGACAAGGAAATAGTAAATGAGAAAACAGCTTTTTACCTGATCCACTGAGTTGGACTCCATCATCAATGGCATTTCCATTGTGGAAGAATTTAACAGGTCCTGAGAGCTGTCCAGAGAAGGGAGCATACACAGTTGCTCCATCAGAGCAGATGAGGTCCACACCTGCATGCTTTCCTTTACCACTGCGTCTAAAAACAAATGGATAGTTGGAGAAGTTTTTTATCTGGTCTAACCTTATGTGTGGAGACAGATGAGGAAGCAGGCTGCAAGGTCTGCAAATGGTTTGTTTGTACTGAGACACTGTACTGGCTGGAGTGTGTTTTGGTGTAGGTGATGCAATGCCATGTAGGGTTGATGATCTAAATTGGTGGTTTGCCTTTCTTGTAAGCCTTTTAATCCTAGAATTATAGAATGTTGGGTTGGAGGAGACCTTCAAAGTGCATCCAGTCCAACCCCCTGCAGTGAGCTGGGACATCCTGCACTAGATGAGGTTGCTCAGAGCCTCAACAAGCCTGGCCTTGAATATCTTCAGGAATGGGATTTCCACCTCCTCTCTGGGCAACCTCTTCTAGTGTCTCCTTACCCTCAGGGGAAAGAACTTCCTAATGTCTAATCTAACCCTGCCCTGTTCTTATTTCAAACTATTGCATCTCATTGCTCTGAGCCCTGGCAAACAGCCCTCCCCAGCTTTGTTGTAGCTTCTTGAGGCCACTGGGAGGTCTCCTCGGGATCCTTCTCTTCTCCAGCCTGAGCAGCCCCAGCTTTCTCAGCCTGTCCTTGTAGGAGAGGTGCTCCAGCCCCCTGATCATCTTGTGGCATCCTCTGGACACTTTCCCTGAATAGAACTGAGGGTTCTCTGAAACACTGGTTGACAGGAACCTGTGAAGGACATCAAGTCCAACCTTCCACCTGAGTCAAGATCATTCCCAACATCTGGTGATGTCAGACAGGGAGTAGCCAGGACTGTAAAATCTTCCATCACAGAGGTTGTATGAGCAGTGTGAGCAGCCTCTTCTGCTGCTGTAGTGACAGTGTTGCCTTATTTCCAACTTGAACCTTCAAAGCTGTAATTCTCAAGTGGCTTAAACAGTGTCCAACTCTATTTCAGTGGAAATAAGGTTGGAATTTTAGTGGAAAAACAGTAAACCCCCCCAGATTCATATTATATGTTACCTTGGAGCTCCAAAGTACCCACAGCCATAGCGATCACAGCCTCTTATCTCATTTGTAGGGTTCCCAGAGCACACTGTTGCCCAGCGTCTGTCTTGTTGTGGGAATGGTGGAACATCTTGGAGACAGAGGAACAGAGCACATGGAAGTTAACTATTAGGTTCCAGGTGTTGCATGTTTTGAGCTGCTGTGGTCTAATTTTAGTTAGGTAGGAATGTAGTGGATTTACCTCCCACATGTGTGGTTTGATTCCTCCACAAAATTTATCTTCCTTTAGGAAATGTAAATAGAATATACACTTAAAACTGCTTTGTGATGATTTGAGATTAGGGTTTATCATGTAAGGAATTTGAGATTTGCCCTAATTTGAGATTAGGGTTTATCATTTAAAAGGAGAATTCAAAGAGGGTATCTTGGTTCCCAGAGTGTAATGTGAGCAAAACATTTACTCTGCTTCCAGTCCCTCCCTGATGGGACTGGACTCCACAAGTCCTCTTCTCCGTTATTACTCGAGTAATATTTGTATTAGCCAAGCATCATCCCAAAATCTGTGCGAAATAAAACTTGATAAGCTGTTGTATAGTCTCCTTCCTGGAAAACTGCCTGTTAGATGTATTTATAATTCTTTTTTTCTTTCCTTTTGGCTGCTGCTTGTCAGAGAGAACCTAAGGCAGAGGGGACTATTGATATTTGATAGCATTGTCCTTCTTCCACAGAATCACACAATATCAGGGATTGGAAGGGACCTCAAGAGATATCTAGTTCCATCCCCCTGCTGGAGCAGAAACACCCAGATCAGGTCACACAGGAACAAGTCTAGGTGTGAGATTTGAATGTCTCCAGAGAAGGAGACTCCACACCCTCTCTGGCAGGCTGTGCCACTGCTCTGTTACCCTCACCACAACAAAGTTTTTTCTCATATTTCTGTGGAACCTCCTGCATTCCAGCTTGCACCCATTGCCCCTTGTCCTATTATTTGATGTCACTGAGAAGAGCCTGGCTCCAACCTCCTGACACTCACCTTTTCCATTTTTATAACCATTAATGAAATCACCCATCAGTCTTTAAGCTAAAGAGACCTAGCTCCCTCAGCCTTTCCAATCCCTTCATCATCTTCATGGCTCTGGGCTTGACTCTCCTCAACACTTTCAAGATCATAACTTAATTTTCAGTAATTCCATAGTTATTCTGCTTGGTGGTGATGCTTGCTTGTTGTTTCTTACCAGGCTTGAGTAGGTGGGTTGGATCAGAGCGGTCACAGTTCTCCACATGGATGTGGGAGGTGATGCCAGGGAAGACTCTCTGCATGGGCAGCATCCTCCCCAGCTGCTGCCCTCTCTGGATGTGACCGTGGTAGCGGTTGGGATGGATGCAGACCAGCTTCACACAGAAACCTGGCAGAGTTGGGAGAAGAAGAACAAGGTCAGAAAAAAGCAGCCAGATCTCTTTTGTAGGTGAGTGAAGAAAGCTTCCTTGCCATCCTCTTCCTTGTAAGGATGAAGCAGAAATAGGCTCAAAGGTACCAAAAGTCCTGTAATCAAAATTACTTGGATCGTTGTAGGAAAGAGGGGAGTTGAAAACAGGAAGAAGGGAAATGGGAAATAGGGTCAGGAAAACATCCTCTCAGCAAAAGTGACGTGTATTTATGATACTTTATTTTTATTGCTTCCTTTTTTCTAAGTTAGGATGGTTGTCTTCCTGCTACTTATTTTTCAACTCCCTTCTTGGAGAGGAGGGAAGAAGATCATGGGCAAAAGAGCCTTTCCCCATCCTGTTGCTTCTTCTTTCCCATGCAAAGAATCATAGAATATGATTCTATATCTTAAAATATCTAAAAAGCAATCTGGTTGTGCTTCAGTGTAGGAGTCAGAAAAGGTGTAAGATTAGACTCATAGAATAGTTTGGGTTGGAAGGGACCATCTAGTTCCACCTCCTCTCTCATAGGCAGATCCCACTAGATCAAGTTGTTCAGTCCAGTCTGGTCTTCAGAGATGGGGCATCCACAATTAATTAACCCTTAGATTAATCAACATTTCTCAAAGAACCACAGAAAGCTTGCTTGAGTAAATAAAATCATAACTTTCATGTGCCCCACAACTCATCTGCTGGGAATTACTTGCCTGATCCCTGGATTTGGACTCCATCATCAATAGCATTTCCATTGTGGAAGAATCGGATGGGTCCAGAGAGCTGCCCACTGAAAGGAGCATAGACTGTGGCTCCATCAGAACAGATGACATCCACACCCGTGTGCTTCCCTTTGTGACCATGCCTGAAGGTAATAACATATAATTAGAGAAATCTTTTGGACTTTTCCTCATGTACAGGCATGAAGCTCAGCCCAAACCACAGAGAAAAACAGCTGGAGCTGGGCCAGCAAAACTTGTGCAAGGCAGAAATAAACAGAGGGCTTTGATCCATCTTTTATCATTGCAAACTGATACATGACCTTCAAAAAGGATTTCACACTTTAAGCTTTTTTTTTTTAATATTTCTCAAGATTGTGGGATATTTCACACTGCAATAGAAAATGCCCTTGTTCTACCCCAAAGTACACTCGTGCCAAGTGAAATAGCATCTTCTGTTTGGTGTTTTCCTCATTTAGAACTTAGGAATTGCAATGATGAGGATGGGCTCTTCTCATAGAGCTTTGGGACAGGAGGAAGGAGGAGAACACAGGACAGGCAGGAGTCATTCTGCATATATAGCATTTTTCATGGAAATATAAGCTGTGCCAACAATGCTGGCAGACCTTTAGCTTGTGTAAATAGAGCTGCTTTGCTTCCTGCAGGCTGTTGCTAGATATTAGTGAAGCACCTGGTCCATCAGCAAGAAAAAATGACCCAAATCTTTGAGAAGAACTTCCCATTTCCTTTACTCTCTAGTTTCTAATCCTTCCACTGTTAGTAGCAGTGGTATTACTGCCAGATGACCAAATAACAATTAAGAGGTGTTTAAGAGGACCCACAGAACAACTGTTCTGTCATTCTAAGTGTCAGCTCTGCTCCAACTCTGCTCTTCCTCCCTTGTGACCATATAACTGACCATATAATTGTCTCCCTGTGTGTTACCTGTCAGCGCCGAACTGGCCACAGCCATATCTGTCACAGCCCCGGATCCTGTTGTTGGGATTCCCACTGCAGATCTGTGCCCAGTGCTGGTGCTGGTGGTGGTGTTGTTGTGGTGGGTGCACGTCCAACTCCTTGGCAAAAACTTGAAGAAAACAAAGGGAAATCCAACCACTTGGTTAGTAGAACACCCCAGAAAACATTAAGGTGTGGTTAAAGTGGAAGATGTGAGTTCATGAAGTTTTTAATTGAAGGAAGTGGAGGTAAAAAAACATTGTACAAGCCATTATATAAGCTTGATGCCTATTGATAAATATTTTTAGTAGTAGTTCCTGTGACAATTCAAACTACATTCCTCATGAAACCTCTGAAGGCTTCAATATATGTCTCCAAATCCTATATTTTATAATAGTAAATTAGTGCACTATCATAATTCTTCATAGAAAAAGTTTGGAAAAACTTAACATTATTTATATTGGAGCAAATTTCAATTTTTTTTTTTTAATTGTGTCTAAATCAATCAAATCCAACTGCAACATTTCTTGACTCACCAGTGGACACCAAGGTGACCAGAGCCACGAGGCTGAGTACTGGCATCTTGTGGCTGTTTCACCCGTGTTCTTTGATGGAATCAAAGACGTGGAGCGGTGGCTGCCCTGGGGTATTTATGTGTTTTTGAAAACCCAGCTCTTGGGTCTTGGCCAATTGGTCTTGGGCAAATTATTACAGCTGCAGGCAGATGCTGTTGCCATATTAGGCCCTGAGGATGGCTAGGAACTGGTAACAGTTGGTAGAGATGGTTGGGAAAGATGGAGGAAAGTAGTTTCTTAGCACATAGCAACAGATGGAAGGGAAGCTTTGCTTAAACCATTTCTCAACACCTTTTCTTCCCCCTCTAAAAGCAGTGGTCCTCTTGAGCCTGAAATGGTCAGACCCAAGAATCTGGTCCAGAGGATTGAGTTGGGTGGAAAAGATGGGTGAAATCCACAGTGGATGTAGCCAGTTTGTCTGGCTCATTCTAGTACATTCCACCTGACTGGGTGTTAAAGTTACAGAAAGCTCTGGAAGTCCTGCATATTTTAACAGCAGAAGAAACTGTCTCTGCCCAGCTTGTAGGCTCCAAAGAGCATCTAGATGTTGTGTTTTCTGAAAAATTCCGTGGAACAAGCAACTGTAGACACCTTTGTTGCTTGTAATTCTAAGCTTGTTTCTTTTTTATAACAAATATTTAATTCCCAAACAATCTTTTAGTCCTCCGTGGGGGTTATTACAAATGTTTTTGCTAATTTTACCCCTGCTGCCTTCTCCCTAGTCCTGCCAGAAAGAATGGCTGGTTTTCACACTTGTAGCTTCCAAAGAAACAGAGAAGTCACATCCCCTTGGTCTAGTTTTGATGGAGCTTTTGGTTGTCCTTTGGTCTGTAGAATGGAGTTTAGGCTTAGAAATGTTACAAGGTGCAGGTAAGAAGCACTGGAGAAGCTTTTTTGAGGCCAGTTTTGCAGTGTGGTATTTTGTAAAGTGGCTTGAAGCTCCTCATTCTTTGTGATTTTAATTTATTTTTAAAAGTTTATTATTTATCCCCATCCCTCCTGGATGAGCTGGAAGGTGCAGACCTTTTCCCTTGGCCTTGAGGAAGTTCTGAAGTGAAGCTGGTGGGATTCTCTTGTTGGGCAATGGAGATGTCAGTGTGACAGTTGGTGGGTGCAGTTGAGAAACACCCAAACTTGTGCCTCTTGGCACACACCAACTGAAGGATATGGAAAAACCAGCCCCAGCAGCTGGGGTTGCACCATTTCCTTCCCTTCAGCAGGGAGAGCATGAGGAGATGGATGGAGAGGAGCCAAGGAGCAGCTAATGAGACCCAGCTCCCTCAGCCTTTCCCCATAAAGGAGCTGCTCCAATCTCTTCATCATCTTTGTGACTCAGGTTGCCCAGAGAGGCGGTGGAAATCCCATCCCTGGAGACACTCAAGGCCAGGTTTGCTGAAGCTCTGAGCAGCTTGATCTAGTGCAAGATATCCCCCCTTAGACTAGATGGATTTGAAGGTCCCTTCCATTCTGTGATTCTATGAATTGACTCTTGCAATTCCCAGCGTGGGGTTTCAGATGCAAATCCATCTAATGTACCATAAACCAAACTGTGTCTTCCTTATTTATGCTTATTATCATCCACAGGGCTGAGAGAAGAGGAATTTTGCCAGGATCATGGATCGAGCGCTGTGTTACACGGCTCGTAACTGCAGTGTCGCTGGGGAATCAGCAGGCTGCGCTAGCTGACTGGCACAAAGTCACAGAGACACAATGTCAGGGATTGGAAGGAATCTCAAGAGATCATCTAGTCCAGTCCCATCCCCCTGCAGGAGCAGGAACACCCAGATCTGGTCCCACAGGTAGGCATCCAGATGGGTTTTGAATGTCTGCAGAGAAGGAGACCCCACACGCTCTCTGGGCAGCCTGGGACACTCTTCTCTCACCCTCACCATGAAAAAGTTTCTTATCTTTCTGTGGAACCTTCTCTGTTCCAGCTTGCACTCATTGCCCTGTGTCCTATCATTGGAGGTCACTTAGAAGAACCTGGCTCCATCCTCCTGACACTCACCCTTTCCATGTTTATAAATAAAGTCACCTTGGGTATGTCATTTTAATCTGAGACCTGAGCAGCTTTCCTTCCTTTGCTAAACCTAAGCTGAAGATGAAGCCACGTTTGTGCTGGTGCATGATTCTGGCTGAAGACTCCATCTCCAGTTCATTTTGCCTTTATTAACCTAATTCTGGAATTGCTTAGCCTGGGTTGGACAGGTTTTAATGGACAAAACTGAGGGAAGAAAAACAAAATCATTTTGCTGTAGATATCCTGGCTCATGGGGAGATCAAAGCTCTGTCTGAATCCTCCAGAAGTCCTTTAGTGCTTGGTGAAACAAAAGGACATAGTGTCGATTTGGGTCATGGCCTTAGTCTGGGCTACAGACTTATCAAATAAGAGGGATATGGAGGAAAAGGATCCCTGCAGAACTTGTGCAGAAATGAAGCAACTCTGCAGGACCTGAATTTCTAACTAAAGAGTTTTCTAACTCTTCCCTGAAAAGCCTGATCTTATTTCCCCCAGCACCCTTTCCCCTCACCTGGAATATTTCTAGAACTGTGTATTTTTCCAGCCCTTTATTTCCTTCCCAGACTCTGCTACAAACAGTACTTTCCCATCTTCTCCACCTGCTTCTATTTTCACCAGACTGAGAAGATAAAGCTGGGTTTACTTCTAGTATTTGCCCCAACTTCTCTGTGGCTGAAAATAAAAGTAATATTTACTTTTAATTCTCTGCTGCTGGGTGACAGCCCCAGATAAACCAAGAATTCTTTTGGTCTTTGCCCTCTGCCTCTCTCAAGAACCTGCAGGAGCATCCACATCTCTGTGAAAACTCAGAATAATTAGAAGCTGGTTAAAAAGAACTGTGAAGGGGGTGGCACGGGGTGGGCTTTAAGTTTCCTTCCAACCCAAACCATTCTGTGATTCTTTGCAGGGAAAGCAGTAGCAGAAAGGTACCAGGGAGAGGCAGTTCCTTGGTTTTGAACTGATGGCAGTTGTGGGAAGGAGTTAAAGCAGCTCAGGAAGGAGCAAAACTAAGGGCAGAGCCTGTGGAACACAAGCAGTGGAGGGCTCCTACTGTGGGGAGAAGATGGAGGAATCTTGTGAGGCAGGAAAAGGCTTTTATTCATCTCATTTGCTTCTGGGAACCACTGGGAAACAGGTAAGATGTGTGTGGGGGAAGTCAAATATTTTTTGGTGGCAGCTGCATAGCCTAGAAGCAGATATATTCGGGTGGGATATGTGAAAACCACAAAAAAAATCTCAAATATTCCTGCTTTATTGGACACCTTGTGGTTTCTCAATACCTCTGCTCTTTTTTTTTTGGAGCGGTAACATTAGGGGAGGTGGGTGTTTTGCAACAGGGTGAACAAATAGCAAAAACTGCTCATACCCAAGTAGGGTCAAATTTAACTGGAGTGAGATTAAATTTAAAAGACAACGCCATTAAATCCTAGCTCTGAAACTCATCATACTCACTAAAAGCAATTTCCAAAATTGCAACCATGCTGGGATCTAATAAAGTTTTCATTAAGGGGGAAAGGGTTTGACTCAGGCTGTCACTTAGCAATATGAGGGGGGTTTATTTTCCCCTATAACAGAAGGGATGTGAATAGCTGTAATAGTTTCCTTTTAGAAAGTATTAAGGCAAGGCAGGGTTTGTTGGCAGTTCTCTAAAGGCTGTGAGTTCCCAAAAAAATGTTAAAAATGCTATTTGCTTCTCCCTCCCACCCCTTGAATTTTGAGTTCTTAGGGAATGCAGATGCAGGACACTCGTGGATTTCTCTGGAAATCACAGAATGTCAGGGATTGGAAGGGACCTCAGGAAATCACCTAGTCCCATCCCCCTCCAGGGGTAGGAACACCCAGATCAGGTCACACAGGAAGGTGTCCAGGTGGGGTTTGAATGTCTCTAGAGAAGGAGACCCCACACGCTCTCTGGGCAGCCTGGGACACTGCTCTATCACCCTCACCATGACAAAATTTCATCTCCTATTTCTGTGGACCCTCCTGTGTTCCAGCTTGCACCCCTTGTCCTGTCAATGGAGGCCACTGAGAAGAGCCTGGCTCCATCCTCCTGACACTCACCCTTTCCATATTTATAAACATGACTGAACTCACCTCTCAGTTTCCTCTTCTCCAAGCCCAAAAGACCCAGCTCCCTCAGCCTTTCCTCTGAAGAGAGATGTTTCAATCCCTTCTCCATCTCTGTGTCTCTGTGCTGGACACTCTCCAGCAGTTCCCTGTCCTTCTTCAACCAAATGCCCCAGAAGTGGACACAATATTCCAGCTGTGGTCTCACCAGGGCAGAGTAGAGGGGGAGGAGAACTTTCTTCACTTACTGCCTACACCCCTTCTAATACACCCCGGGATGCCTTCTTGGCCACAAGGGCACATTGCTGGCTGATGGTCACCCTGCTGTCCACCAGGATCCTCAGGTCCCTTTCCCCTCTCCAATTACCCAGTGTCTGAGCCCAACAGAAAAGAGACTTCTCGTTTCCTTCTGTTCACCAGTTAGTACTAAATATACTTCAGAAACCTTCAGATTAAAAAAGAGTAAAATCCCTAAGTCTTGGCAGATGGCAGTAGGGTTATGAGGGGACTTTGGTCACGGAAATGTCATGTTTTAGAAACCTCCAGCTTTTGCAAGATTCTAGTTTAATTTCTAGCATGAAAATATGGGAAGGAAGCCCTGAGGTATGTCTATTATCAACGTCCTATTTTTCTTCTCTTTTTGGATCTGAGGAGGTGAGGAGCTGTAACCCCATGCAGACCTTCCTCCTGCTGTGCTGAGTTGTGTTGCCCAAGTTTCTTTGAGGCTGCCAAGTGTATGAAAGAGGGTCTTAATTAGTCAAAAAACTGTATGTGGATAAAAATGTATTGTTTCTATTAGCAGTGCTAATTAAAACAGTAAATTGGAAAAACAGGGCATTCTAGAGAGCACTCTGGTGTCCAAAAGCAGCTGTTCCATCTGCCTCCCTTTCCAAATCTCCTCTGTCCAGGTTCCCCACCTTCCAGGGTCAGATCACAAACAACTTCTCAGCAAGGAGATCTACAATATACTGGATGTTCAAAGATGAGAGCACAGAAAGGTGAGTGTAAAAATCAGTGATGTTGTGGTGATTGTTGCTCTTTGACTGTGGCAATTTGTTGTGGAAGAGGAGCTGTTGTTGGTTTTGGGGTTGGACTGGAGTAGCAGGTTTTAATAGGGTCCAGGGTGGCAGAACTAGGAGTAATGGATGCAGATTGCAAGAGGGGAGATTTAGGCTGTAGATAAGAAAGAAATTCTCTGCTGTGAGGCTGGTGAGACCCTGGAAGAGGTTGCCCAGAGAGGTTGTGGATGCCCCCTCAGTCCCTGGAGGTGTTTAAGGCCAGGCTGGATGAGGCATTGAGCAACCTGGTGTAGTGGGAGGTGTCCCTGCCCATGGAAGGGGGTTGGAACTAGATGATTTTGAAGTCCCTTCCAACCCAAACCCTTCTATGATTCTATGATTTTTTAAAAGCTGCAGACAGAAAAACATGGTGTGGGAGCAGAGTCTGATTTTGCTGGTAGGCAAAGGCAGGGAGGTTGTCCTTACCTTGGGGTTGGCAGAGCCTGGACATTGCTAAGACACAGATGGGGTGGGAATGGCCCCTTGGAGGTCTGTGAAGGGAAACCATACAATTATAAACCACTATGTAGCCTAAAGTGCTGCTGAGTGTTTAAGCTCTTGTATTTCCATGGCTCATCCAAGGATATTTTTAGTCTTGGTAGAAAAAGTTGCTGACTGTAGGTCAAGTTATCCCTCTGATGGTCCTGATTTGGGAATATTAACCATTTGCTTGATGTGATGAAGCCTGTCTTCCTTCCTGCAGCTCTGATAAGAAATTCTTTCTTGCTTGTGAGGACTTTTGTGGGCACACAGCTTTTTCAAATAATCAACTAAACCACAGCCTTGTGGTTTGTGTCACAAAACCTTGTTTGGTTGATTATGCTGTGAAATGGAGGAGGTTTCCCAGAGCCTCATGCTGAGTTATGAAGAACCTAGAATGTTTTTTTGTCTCTTTGATTGTTCAGTTCAGGAGCTGGATGATGCTTCATGGTTTTGAAGCAGAGGATGTCCCCCCAAGATGTGGGCTGAGTCCACACAGGGTTATACATCCCCAAAACTCTCTGCTCATGGATGCTGCTGCACAGCTGTCTCCAGAACTATTCTGAATGAGTCTTGGGCTACAATATGCTTATTTTTAATTATTTCTGGAAGCAAACTTGTCAGCTACCCATTCACTCCTAATCAAGACTGATGTTGGGTTTATAGTTCCTTGTGCCCAGATTACCGTTTGCAGTGCATCTCTTAACTGGGATGGTTCCTTCTGTGCTGTTCGATTGGGAAGGCATCTTCATGAAAAATTACTTTCCCTTATACATGACAAGGTATGTCTGCAGTAGGATTCTTTTGGATGTTGTCCAGCAGAGGGTGTAGTGGCTTTTTGAGTCTGTGCAGCTGTTTTTTTGGGAAATGATAAGTCTCTCACTGACTCTTGTTGATCTGGGGTTTGGGTTTGTTTTTAATTTGAAGAGAAAGAGAGATTTCAGGGTCCTTTTGATGCCTGAAATTTGCAAGTACTTCATACCTGTATTAAATCAAACATCTGCTTAATTTTGGAGAAGTACAGCAGTATAATGTCTTATCCAGAAAACTCTGATAACCAACTGGGTGAGACATTCACTGACAGTCAATGGACAGGAGGTTTAGAAATCATAGAATGACTTGGGCTGGAAGAGACCTTAAAGATCATCTAGTTCCAACCCTCCTGCCATGGGCAAGGACACCTCCCACTAGATCAGCTTGCCCAATGCTTCATCCTGCCTGGCCTTAAACACCTCCAGGGATTGATGGGCCATCCACAACCTCTCTGGTCAACCTCTTCCACTGTCTCACCACTCTCACAGGAGTGAGCTTCTTTCTTCTCTCCAGCCTAAATCTCCCCTCTTCCCATTTGCATCCATCACTCCTAGTCCTGCCATCCTGGACCCTATTAAAAGGTCCTCCCCCAGCCATTCTGTAGACCCCCTTCAGGTACTGAAAAACCACTATGAGGTCCCTACTGAGTCTTCTCTTCCCCAGGCTGAACAACCCCAACTTGTTCAGCCTGTCCTCAGAAGTAAGTTGCTCCAGCACTCTCATCTTTGTGGCCATTCTCTGGACCCACTCCAACAGCTCAATGTCCTTCTTATGTTGAGAACTGGGCACAATAACTCAATTAATTTCATATGTTTTTATAAATCGTTTATGTATCAACATGTGAAACATTTGTTAAAATTTTCTAACGCTTTTTGGGATGTGCTGTTCCCAGTGCTTCTAGCAAGGGCAGGTTATTGCTTTCACTATGTAATAAGTTCTCAGCTCTTGACCTTAAAGATCATCAGCCCAAGGTTGCTCCAAGCTCTGTCCAACCTGGTTTCGAACCTCTCCAGGGATGGGGCAGCCATGGCTTCTCTGGGCAACCTGGGCAAGGGTTTCACCACCCTCACAGAAAAGCTTTTCTTCCTAATGTCTCATTTAAATTTCCCCTCTGTCAGTTTAAAACCCTTTGCCCCTCATCTGATTGCTTAGAATCTTTTTCCATCTTTCTTGAAAGCCCCCTTCAGGTTCTGGTTGCTAATTATGGTTAATCCTGGTTAAGATCATTTCATCAACCAGTCAAGAATGATTTCAGCCCAACAGCAATGGAGAATCAGTGGCGATCAAGCTCTTGCTTTGGCCAGCAAAGTCTGTTTTGACCCTTAAACCAAACCAAACCCCCAAAAGCTGGTTCTGTGAAGAGCCAGCATGTGTTTAGCCCCAGCTTGGTGAGCTAGGCAGCCTCACTCCATGCCCTGGTGAAGAGGGAGAGAGGATCATTTCACCAGATTACAGACCAGGGCTTGATGTTGAAGGCCTCCTGGATCAGGACCTTATTATTTTTGTAGCAGTGGGGCTTTTGTGCCCAGTTCACCAACTGGCAAGCAGCCAAGTCCCCCAGAAGGTCCTCAACCCCTTGGCAGCAGTAGCAGGGGCTTATTTATTTCATGGCACCAGTTATGAATGACAGGATTTAGCATGGGGATAATGAGGGCTGTGGCCAAAATGATCTGAGAGTGTGAAAAAAACCTTCTCAGTGCAAACATCCAGCACCTAAACTGTGCATCTCCACTGGGATGGTTCTTTTGTGGTCTCCTAAAGATCCAGAGCATCATAATTCAGCTCAGACTAATTGGATTCAGCCTTCTAATTAAAGTCTAAATTCTCCTTGTTACAAGCTACAGATCTTACAAAGATTATTGATGGGATATTGGTGGGTGTGGAGGAAATGTATCCCCCTTGCTTAGGAATAGAAAAACAAGATCTCAGTTGCCTGCACCCAGGTTGAACAACCTACATAGAATCATAGATTAGTTTGGGTTAGAAGGGACCTTAAAGATCATCAAGTTCCAACCCCCCTGCCATGGGCAGGGACACCTCCCACTTCATCAGGCTGCTCAGTACCTTGTCCAGCCTGGCCTTAAACACCTCCAGAGAAGGGGCATCCACAACTTCTCTGGGCAACCTGTTCCAGTGCTTCACCACCCTCACTGTAAAGAGTTTCTTTCTTATGTCAAGTCTGAATCTACCCCCCTCCAATTTACATACATTATTTCTGGTCCTCCCATCAGATATCTTATTAAAAAGTCCTAACCCTGACTTTCTGTAGGACCCCCTCAGGTATTGATAAGTTACTATGAGGTCCCCCTGAACCTTCTCTTCTCCAGGCTGAACAACCCCAACTCCTACAGCCTGTCTTCATAGGGCAGTTGCTCCAGCCCTTGGACCATCTTCGTGGCTGCTCCAGTGGCCCAATGAATCAATACAATGAGGGTCAGAAAGTGATTTAATCCTTGCAGGAACTACCCTGAGCCATCCAGGTCCCATATTCAGACTTGTCCCCACTCCCACCTTAATCTGGGCATAGGTATAGCCTGTGACCACTCACTCCCTTATTCTAAGATTTATCTATTTAATTAGAGCCATTCCTAGATACCACTCAAGGGGTTCCTAATGTGTCTAAAAAGCCAATTACTCTCTAAAAGGAGAAAATTCCTTCAATGAAACATGAACTTCTTTGTGTTTATCCATGCCTATGTGATCCTGTTGTCACACCAGGTCTTGGGCACCTTCCACTGAGACTGCTTAGTAAGGGGTACAAATTCAGAAGCTCCTTGACACAGTTCTTCTAGTAGAAAAAGATAATGAGTTATTTCTCCTTCCTCCTTTCCTTCCTAATGAAAAGGCTGAGAAACTTCCCACCTCTCTGAAAGAGGAAACCAGCCAGATGCTGCTCAGTGTTCCTGCTTCCCCATTGTTTCTGCTGAGTCAAAGCTGACCCCACAGGGTGTTATTTCTCTGTAGAAAGGTTGTGAGCCCTCTCTTTGCTCTCAAGGTTGTCCCAGCAAGTTGTGTCAGAGCAGGATGGAGGAACCTCATCTCTGTAGGAAGATGGTATCATGGAATGGTTTGGATTGGAAGCCCTGGCCCCTTCAGGAACACCTCCTACCAGCCCAAGCTGTTGTCCAACCTGGCCTTGAACCCCTTCAGGGATGGGACAGCCACAGCTTCTCTCACAGGAACCTTCCTGTGAGATTTCTTACAGCATTAAAGAAACTCAAAAATCTTATGAAGATGCAGGGGGGAAGAGGAGGGTCTTCTGTATTGAACTGGAGGTATGAGCTTACCCTGGGCAAAGGGCTGCTCAGCTCAGATGATAAAGAGCCCAGAATAACCTTCAACAAGCTCTTGCTGGTAATGAAGAGGTGACTAATTAGCAGCTGTAGGTTGGGATGGATATTTCCCTAATGACCAAATCAAGCCAAAGCCATGGCACATCAGCACAGTGACTGAGCTGCATCCTGTGCTCTCCATCCCTTCAGGGAAGGAAGCTTCACTTCACCAGCTCACCCTGCTTCCTAGCAAAGCATTCAAAACCTAACTCAACTGCATATATTTTTTCAAAAATGATAAAACAATGTTTTCCTGCTGAAACCTTATTCCACCCCTCTTGGCAAAGCCAGCCTTCATTTTCCTTCTCTTGGGAAAAATTAACCTCTCGTTTCAGTTCTGTCTCTGCCCTGCTCTCAAATCCTTTGCCTTTGCAGTTAATTTCCTACTTCAAAGCAAAGCAGAGAAGTCTCTGATTTACTCAAAAGGCTAAATTTGATACCTTTCCCCAGAAAGAGTGGCTCAGGGTTTTTCCTTCACAATGACTTCAAACCCTTGACTGATAGAATTTCCCTTGCTCCTGCCACTCATCAAAGTGGGTGCCTTCCATCCTACTTGGTTTCCTTCGTATTCCCGTGGCAAGTTGGGCATAAATTTGATCTGCTGTTAAACAATAGCTGTGTTTGCCACACCATGTCCTAAAGCTCTAAGGTCAGATCCATGATATGAATAACATGCAAGGCTGGACACCTCCGTGAAGTGTGTGTGATGAGATCACTTCCAGTAAGCTCTCAGAACGGGGTAATATGAAAAACATCTGGTTGTTGTGTCTTTTGATTTAGAGTTGGAAGCCCTAGACAAAGGGACTATACATTTATTAATGAGTTCTCTTCTTTCTGGAGGTTTCTATGCAGTTTATTCCTTCGACTTTAAACAGCAGGAAATTACACCATTAGTTTATTGGGCATCAAAAGTTGGAAAATAAATAATGCCTTGGTGAAATTCATTATTGCATTAGGGTTTTTAAAAGAAAATTTAACATAGTGAGTCCCTCCTATGAATCCACTACCAGTGAAATATCTCTGTTTGTGTATGTTTATGCTAAAAAATGAAATGGGGAAAAAGATTTGGCTGTTGAGGATTGGTCACACTAAGCTGTGTTGATTCCTTAGCTGGGGATGCTGGTGAAAGTATAAAGGTTAAGGCCAGAAGAGGAACTTTAGGGCTTCCCATGATGTTGTCCTTTTTCCCATGACAAACATTTAAGGCTCTATGGGATGCTGGTGAAAGTATAAGGGGTAAGGCCAGAAGAGAGGCTCTAGGGCTTCCTACGGTGTTCTCCTGAGTCCCTTGCCAAACATTTAAAGCTCTATAGGATGGCTACATGCTGTCTCTTCCCCAGAGCAAGGAGAAGCAAGGTGTCATGTCTGCATCATCTACATCACCCCTCATCATCACGATCACCTTCTTGCCCCTGGCAGGGATGGGTGTGGGGCTCTGCTTCAGGCCCCTGCTCAGGGGACAACTCAATCTCTTCATCTCCCCAGGAAAAATGTAGGATGTATTTGAGGTGTATCAGGAGGGAGCCTTGGTAACCATGGAAATCCAGCTGTTTAGCAAATTGCTGAGAGGAAAATTCAACAGAGGTGGCCAAGGAGATGAATTGGAGCTGCCTCTTGGAAAGCACAGCATAGAAATTAATGCATTTTTTTCTTTTTCTTCTTTTTTTTTCAAGGACGTATGCATGCGAAATATCTAATTTTTCATTCACTGCTCAATCCCTGCTCAGAGATGTGGAAAATACTTACAGGGCTGTTGCAGCATCTCCCACATTCTGATTTTAGTCCCACCTCACACTTGTGGGCTCTGTGGTATCAGGGTGTCCTTCTGTCCCCTTCATCTCACTGAAACCTCCTCTTTGCAGCCCCAAATTCACTTTCTTTGAGGGAAGTGTCTCAGATATGGGCAAAAATTTTTCTGAAGATGCTGCAGAGGGACAAAACATCACACTGAGGGGGTGTGACCCCTCCCTTTGCCCATCACAGCTGGGACCTCTCTTTCCACACATCAATATTTTTATTTGATTCCTCTGTTGCTTTCCTGTTGTCCCCAGTTCCTGACCAACATCCAGCTATGGTGTTTTGGTCACTTGTCAAATGTGAGAACTGTGGTGGTGGATAAACAACAGACCATTAAAATCTAAGAAACACAAATTTTAAAACTTAAAAATCTTTCCAAACTTCTTTTGTGGTATATTCTCTCTGATGCTGTATAAAGGTGTACTTAATTCTGCCTTTTATTTGAGGAATTTACTGCATAAATCCTTACAGTTCCTTCCAAATTTATCTATATTTACGTATTGTATTATGATTTTAGTCTCTGCAACCTCTGCACCAGTGTAGAAATGCTGATGGCAAAGAATCCAGCTCTGCAGCAGTCACTGCATTGTCCTTAGAAATACAGGCATCCAACCAAGCATAATTTAGGGATTTTATTCTGAACAAGAGGTTATTTTGGTCTTGCTTCAGAAAGAAACAGGACTGATGGTGATAAGTAGGACCAGTTTCCACCCAAAGTTCAGTTTCCTCAACAGAAACAAAGGTGTAAACCTCAGGAGTTGGGGTTTTTTTATAAAAATCTTTCTGACCAGTTATTTTAAATCATTTTGTTCTGATTTGTTATCCCTTGGGTCAAGGAGCATTTTAAGTGTGCCCATGGTTCAACCTGCCCCATCCTTATACACCCTGGGCTGGGGAAGTGGCTGAGAAAACCTGTCCCCTGGCTGTGCAGACAAGGATAAATGAGTGATTGCTGGAAAATATTCCATCTGTATACCGTCTGACTCATCTAAAAGGAGGCTGAGAAGACAAGCCACCTCTCATGCTTTAAAAAACCCCCGAGGTTAGCCCCATGTATAAATACTCCTCTCTAGCAGCCCCATTACTCCATCCATCAGGCATGTTCTGCTGAGCCTGCCGTGGGTCTGTTCCCATGAAAACACACCCAAAGCACCATAATCCTGGCTACTCCAGAACATCTGCTCTGCATTTCCACATGATTTATGCTTACACATTACAAACATGTACGTGCATCTATTTCTGACAGCTCACCAACCTTTTTGTTGTCCCAAATTCCTACAGGAAATGCGTAACAAAATAAGGAGAAAACAACAAAACCATTTGATCTCTCCAAAAGCAGCAGCTGCACTTTGATTTTTCTCTATGAAAAGATCATGGAGGGATTTATGGACAATTTTTCTTTATTCCTACTGTTACCCAAGACTAAGGTATTTAGCAGGAGTGCAGCTTTGGGCTGTATGGGATCATTTATCTTCATGTAATACCAACAAAGGGCTCTAATTATTTAAGCACTTACAGGGTTTGCAACATTAGTTCAAATTCCTCACATCAGGTTCTTCATTTGCTTTTTATTCTGAGAAATGAGATAGCCCTTAAAGAAAGGGAAATGGGTGTTTTTCTTAGACAGAGAGAAATCCAAGTCATGATTTTGCAAGAAATTTTCTTGCTGAGTACCTTGCAGAGTAGACTTCATGATTTTTCTGCATTTGAGTTTGCTCTTCTTCATTCTGCCTTTATTTTCTTTGAATGGGAAGGACTTTTCTTCCTCCTTTTCTGCTTTTTTTTTTTTTTTTAAATACAGTTTAAGTAGAGCATGAGCAATAGCAGCAGGGACTAACGTTAGTGTCACAGCTTCTTTGCCAGAATGAAAATTCTTCACTGAAGATGCCCAAGTGTCTAAGTGCGTGCTTGGGCCAAGTATTGAACTATCACTGATGAGCACCAGTGAGGCATCTCCATTTCATGGTGCTGCTGGGCCATTAGTGGCCGTGTTATAATCTGATGAATGTCCCTGTGGTGGAGAACACCTTCAGGGTCTGTGCTTTCAGGTGACACTTTGATATAGAATCATAGAGTTGGAAAGGATCTTCAAATGACATCTAGTCCAACCCCCTGCAGTGAGCAGGGACATCCTGCACTAGATCAAGTTGCTCAGAGCTTCAGCAAGCCTGGCCAGGAATGGTGCCTCCACCTCCTCTCTGGGCAACCTGTTCCAGTGTCTCACCACCCTCATGGGGAAGAACTTCCTCCTGATGTCTAATATAATAGGTTAATTGTAGATGTTCTCCATCAGTAAGTCCTTGTGATATTTTCCCCTCTTGCTGTCCATGCTAAATGGGATGATCTCATTCTCCCCCACGTAATACCCCTCCCCACCTCTGACTGGTGGCTGCAAAAGAGAAGCAGCCCTTGACAGCAGCAAGGAGCCCACTGGAGGTACTGGGATGGGGATGAATCACGGTCTGGGATGATGTCAGACTCTGCAATATGTTTCTCATTTGCTGAACTCAGGCTTTTCTCAGACAATAGTGCAGTGTGTGCAGTGTTAAAGGCAAGAGAGTTGAAGTGAAGTGGGAGAGACAGTGTGACAAGAGATAAATAACCCAGGGTAGGGATGGACCCTGCCTCCTTTGTTTAGTTTTATTTTAAATTCAGTCACTTTAATGACATTGGACTTACCCTCCTAGTAAAATCTGTATTGCTGCACAACCCTCTTTTTTTTCCTTTAGGGTACTTAGAGCTCTCCTATGTTTGGCATAAAGAAAGTGTAGTTTTAATTACTCATTCTCACATAATTGCCTATTATTATTATTTTTTTTAATGAAGTTGTTCATTAATCCATTAATCAACACATATGGGCACCTCAGGCTCTTGGTGATATCACAGGTTTGTGAGGTTTTGGTGATAATTTCTTCATGTCTGTTTGCTTTAAGGAACAATTTCCATGGGAGAGATTCCTCCCCGGGTGCTGGGTAAGGGAACAAGTAGCATGGGGCAGAGCTGGGGGCTTTGGGATGGAGAAACAATCCCACCTCCCTGGGGGAGAGGGTAGAGGGAACTAGATCTAATTTTTTCTTCACTCGGTGTGTTTTGTTTTGTTTTTTCTAGAGTTTTTAGACTTTCAGTCCCACTGGAAATAAAACAACAAGTGAAACTTCCAGGTTTCCATGTTTCACCCTCACATCTGCTGCAGGACTTCACATTCAGCTCTGGTCAGGGATGGAGTCTGCTTGGGTCATGCTGTGGAGTGGATGCATGAGGCTGTGGCAGAAGCTGAGCCTCAAACATAGTTAGAAAATCCATATGGGATTCTACCAGGTGATGGTTTGTGATCTCATTGAAGCTCTGCTCCCCACTTCCCCAGGACAAGCATGGCTGAGCTCCAAATGCTCAGTCCTAGAGGGGATTGTGGCTGGGGAGGGAGCCCCCCACTGTCCTCTAAAAACCCAGATCTCCAGGATCAGAATGCATTTTGCATTGTGTTAGTCTCTGATAACTAACAGGAGAAGGAAAAGGCAAGAGAAGCTGTTGATGTTAGAGATCTGGGTTGTTTACCCTCTTTCCTGAGTAGGCACTTCAGTTTTTTTGCATGTGGCAAAAATCAGCCTGTGGATCTTCAGTTTTCTTCTACCTCCTTCCCTTTGAATCCATCAGACAGGGAGATTAGGAGTGTCACAGGAACCAGATCTCCCTGCCAAATCCCTTCCAGATGTCCAGAGGCACAAACATGTTCAGTCATTGGCAAGAGCCTAATGACAAGTTGCTCCCTGTTCATTAGTGATGGCTACTGTTTCTTGGCAGAAAACCTTTTAATTCTCACCCCACAAGACAGCTCCAAAGGCAGGTTTTCCAGGGAAGGTTTCTTTTTCCTTCCCCAGGAATAGGGTTGCTGATGGCTCATGTGGAGCTGCCTGGTCCATCTGCTACTGAAAACCAGGCACTTCATGGAGGTGTTGAAGGATCTGCAAAGAAGAAATAAATGCCAGATCTGGATGCTGTTGGTGGGCTTGACAAGCCTCAGGCCATGAGGCTCTTCAGCAGCTCAGTGGCTTTAGGAAGATGCTTTTGCTATGTTGGTGTTGCCATTCTCAAGGAACCGGGTATAACCTGAAGTAGATGTGGAGGTTGGGGTTGCTTTGGAAAAAAACCAAGCAGGTAGGATGATGTTCTGAGAGAAATTCAGGATATAAGTGAGGAAAATCATCTGGCTGGTCCTTCCTTCTAAGTAAGGAGAGCCACATGGTGATGTTCTTGTCTTGCTACTGGAGAAGGTCAGGAGCTGTGTGTTAAAGGGTTCTTTCAAACATAGGATGTGATGGCATTTTGCCTCCAAGTCTGGAGGCAAGTCTTTCTGCTTGCCCAAAGGTTTATCTCAATCTGTTGAGATAAGGAAAGGCCTGAAATTTAATGTCAGTGCATTTTGATCAGTCTGTGATTTCTATGTTGGATTTTTCTTGTACCCCCATCTCTTTGCTAGCTCAGGGTGTATTGGTCCAAGAAAAAACAGAGTTATACATTTTAAAAATTCCTGACATTTTTATTTCCCCCTCTTTCATCATGGATAGTATTTTAAAAAGCCCACCTGTCCATGAGACACTGTTTCTTCCATGGAAGGTGCTGGCATGGGCAGGAAAAATGGACTTAGGTAACATCCCTTGCCATTCTCGCAACCACATCACTGCAAGGAAATCATAGAATCAAAGAATGGTTTGGGTTGGAAGGGACCTTAAAGATCATTAATTCCAACTTCCCTGCTCATGGCAGGGACACCTCCCACCACACCAGGTTGCTCAGTGCCTCATCCAGCCTGGCCTTAAACACCTCCAGGGATTGAGGGGGCATCCACAGCCTCTCTGGGCAACCTCTTCCAGTGCCTCACCGCCCTCACACCAAAGAACTTCTTTCTTCTCTCCAGCCTAAATCTCCCCTCTTCCAACTTGCATCCATTACTCCTAGTCCTGCCATCTTGGACCCTATCAAAAAGTCCTATCTCAGCCCTTCTGTAGCCCCCTTCTGGTATTGAGAAGCTCCTCTGCAGTCCCCCTGAGCCTTCTCTTCTCCAGGCTCAACAACCCCTACTCCTTCAGCCTGTCCTCAGAAGGGAGGTGCTCCAGCCCTCTCATCATCTTTGTGGCCTCCTCTGGACCGGTTCCAACAGCTCAATGTTGAGGGCTCCAGAAGTGAGCACAGCACTCAGCAGCCTGACCCACCTTGGCACAGAGGCTGCTGACAAAGCCAAGCCAAAACTTGTGCTGAAGTCTCAGAGAACTGCTCTCAAAATGCATCATCTTATTAACATTGCCTCCCTTCAACCTTTGAGTTACAAAAAACCATTTCAAAACTTGGTCCCTGTGAAGGCTGGGCATCATGTCAGCTTCCAGAAGTTGAAAATAATGATGAGTTCTTTGCAGAAGCAGAAACCCCCCCCTCCACTTGGAGCCTGTCATTGGGATTTGCGTATGCAAAGTCTGCTCCTTGGACATAATCTCCTGACTTAAGCTTGCGGTTTCTCCACACAGTTTCCATTAAAATTAATGCAAATCATCTGGTCAAATCTCTCCCAGGTTGACAGGAGGAAAGGTTCAACTCCTGGAGCTTTATTTCTTGCCTTGTGGATTCAATGCTGACCTATGCAGGATCCAGCAGGTTTGGAGCCTCCCATCCCCTGCTCAGTGGGACCTTCAGTGATTTGATATGAGGTGAATGATCTGGACAACCAAAGCACCAAGGGGATGGTTAGGAAACACCTCTGGAAACTGTGCTCCTGAGCACAGACTCAGAACACGCAACAGATGTTTGATGGATGAGGCAGAAATTTAGATTTTAAATTATTTTTTTATTTTGTCTCAACTTCTCATGCTGCAGAGTTTGTGTAAGTGATGTGCTTTTAGGACTTTTTAATAGGGTCCAGGATGGATGGCAGGACTAGGACTGATGGATGCAAATTGAAAGAGAAGAGATTTAGGCTGGAGAGAAGAAAGAAGCTCCCGCCTGTGAGGGTGGTGAGACACAGGAAGAGGTTGCCCAGAGAGGCTGTGGACGTCCCCTCAATCCCTGGAGGTGTTTAAGGCCAGGCTGGATGAGGCATTGTGCAACCTGGTGTTGTGGGAGGTGCCTATGGCAGGGGGGTTGGAACTAGATGATCTTTAAGTTCCCTTCCAACCCAAACTATTGTATGATTCTTGGTGGTTTGGTCTCACCTGGGCTATGGGATTCCTAAGATCACCTCTCAGGAAGCACTTGGCTGCAGGGAAATGTGCTGCTCCAGGTTACTCACATCCAGAGATGACTCAATCTCCCCTAAAATTGCCAAACCTAAGTCTGGTTCAAATTAAGAGACTCCACCTGACTTTCCAACCTCCTTGATCACTTGGCTGTCAGCTTCTTCTGGGAGTGACCCAAATTTTATCTTGTCCAAGGCTAGGGAAACTTTCCAGGTGAAAACAACTCATGGTCTGTTGGTTGAGATCTTTCTGTTGATGCAGTCCTGCTCGAGGCAACCTCATCCCTAGACAGGGTGCTGCTATGCACTGAGTACTGGTAAGCATCATCTTTTAGGGTGTTTTTCTTTATATCACACAATATTTGGAGTGTTATCCAATCATTCTCTTTATGGAAGGAGAAAAATGAAGGAGTATAGCTGCTCTGTGTGTTCAATATGCTGTTGGACCTCTCATGCTTTTGAACTGCCTTTATTTAGTACCATCTGGGCTAAAACAACAAGATCCTGTCCAGGAGCTGTGAGCTCAGGCCATGGTAGGAGTCAGATACAATTCCTAATTTAGGCAATTCCTGATCCAAACAGTCCCAGGAGGAAAAAGGGCTGTGGAAATCCGTGGTTCTTCTGTTTAAAGTGTGAATCACCAGAGGCCAGCAAAAGGCTCAAGAGGAAACCAAAGATACCTCAACCACCTAAAAAAGGGTTCCCATCAGTGACCAGCTTGGAGGACCTCCTGATGACCCATAAAACCATGGTTTATCATCTTTCTTTTTTTCCATATCATAGACTAGTTTGTGTTGGAAGGGACCTCATTGAGTTCCAACACCCCTGTGAAGAGCTTTTGTTTGAAGGAGCTTTCATGGAATTAGACAAATGGTTTCTGAGGAGTTTTGAAAACTCATAGCAAAAGATACCCTGTGTTAGAGCTGAAAATGGGATGTGTCTCTCTGGCAGCCCTGTTGTACTCTGGAGAAGGACTTTTTGTGCATGTTTATGGATATGTATTTGCACATTATGTCCCCAAAACTCTGCAGTCTGCTCTTGGCCAGCCCCAGACAGGGAGGAGCGTTCTCCATCTCCCTCCTACCTGATCTGGCCTCTGAAAGAAAAAAAACAGAAGTACAATTTGGGATTTAACAACCATGACTTTGGGAGTTTCAAATTGCTGTGAGGATTAGGACCATGTGACTGGAAAGGATGGTAAAGATTTGTTCCTGCTGATGAAGGAAACATCTCTTGAGCTGGAGTGAGGGAGTGTGGCTTTCCCTCACACCTTGCTCCCAGCATTAATTATCCTGGCCCTTGGTTATAATGGAAGAAGAATGAGCTGGAAGTGTGAGCTTGCAGGACAGAAGGACAGCCCAGTCCTGGGCTGCGTCCAGAGAAGTGTGGCCAACAGGTCAAGGGAGGGGATTTTGCCCCTCTACTTGACTCTGGTGAGACCCCACCTGGAGTTACTGTGTCCAGTTCTGGAGCCCTCAACAGTAGAAGGACATTGAGCTGTTTGAGCAGGTCCAGAGGAGGCCACAAAGATGATGAGAGGGCTGGAGTAACTGCCTTCTGAGGACAGGCTGAAGGAGTTGGGGCTGTTGAGCCTGGAGAAGAGAAGGCTCAGGAGGAACCTCAGAGTAGCTTCTCAATACCTGAAGGGGGCTACAGAAAGGCTGGGGTAGGACTTTCTAATGGGGTCCAGTATGGCAGGACTAGGAGTAATGGATGAAAACTGGAAGAGGGAAGATTTAGTCTGGATCTAAGAAAGAAGTTTTTTGCTGTGAGGATGGTGAGACACTGGAAGAGGTTGCCCAGAGAGGCTGTGGATGCCCTCTCAATCCCTGGAGGTGTTTAAGGCCAGGCTGGATGAGGCACTGAGCAACCTGGTGTAGTGGGAGGTGTCCCAGCCCATGGCAGGGGGTTTGGAACTGGATGATCTTTGAGGTCCCTTCCAACTCAAACTATTCTATGATCCTAAGAAAGGAAAAGTGTCCTCTTGCCAGCTTCAGTGTCAGAAAGTGCTGAGTGTGGATGTTGCCAAGCCATTGTGGAAAGCAGACTGAGAAGAATTAAAAAGTAATAACGAAGAAATTAGCCTGTCTTGATTGCATTACAGCTGCCAGACCAACCCAACTGGAATCCTCCCAGGCCAGAGCATCACTTCTTCACATTCCCAGTAGCTGGCAACTCTGCTTTTTAAAAGCAGTGGTGGAAAAAACCCAAAATCTTGGGGTTTAAGCAGCTCTTGATTTTTGTCTCAAGGTTTTGCTTCATTTGAATTCCAGATTTCCAGGCGTTTGAGGCTGATGCTAATACAAAGAACTCTCGTATTTCACCAAAGAAACCACTTCTCCAGTTCTTCTTGGAAATGCCCTGAGCTGGTTTCTTTTACCTTGCTGGAGTGAGAAGCACCACTGATATCAAGAGATCAGTTTGCCTAAGTGAGAGGAACTGGATTTGGCCCAAGATGTCTTGCTCTGCCGTATGCTGTCTCCTGTAAAAATCCACATCTTCAATTTCTCTCTACCTTGGAGAGGCCAAAGCCCTGGTGCATGTTTCAGACATCCTCTGGGAGACTTATTCCCCCATCTGCATCTCTTCTAAGAAGAAATAAACCTACTTGTGTATGAACCTCAGAAGCACACGTGTGCTTTGCTGGGTGAAACCAGCCACCAAGCTTCAGATACTTGAGTGAAACCTGCAGAAAACCCTGTTCCTTTTATTTTTATGGAAAATAAGCAACGTGGACCTGGCTGGTTGTGGAAGGGGTTTATCCTGGAACATATGTCCGTAGGTTGAACTTGCATAAGGCAGGCAATTATTTTCCATTCAGCCTTCCTAACATGGATTGCAACATTTGTCCTCAGCAGTGGTGAGGAAATGGATCCAAGCCCTTCCAGCTCTTCTCTGGCCCCCTCTCAAGGAGCCTTTATGAGTGGTGTGGACTATATTATATCATTCCCCCCTAGAAATGATTACTGGCCTTGTCATGTTATCTACTCAGCTGTAACTACAAAACCACTGCAACTAAACTGAGCCAGGTGTCCTCTGTAATTCCTCACAGAGATACCGAGTCGTGAACTGCATGTGGATGTGATTCTATCAGAGGAGGCCATGAAGATGATGAGAGGGCTGAAGCCACCTCCCTTCTGAGGACAGGCTGAAGGAGTTGGGGTTGTTGAGCCTGGAGAAGAGAAGGCTCAGGGGGGACCTCAGAGGAGCTTCTCAATCCCTGAAGATCATCCCTACAGAATGGCTGGGGAAAGACTTTTGAATAGGGTCCAGGATGGCAGGACTAGGAATGATGGATCCAGATTGGAAGAGGGGAGATAGGCTGGAGAGAAGAAAGAAGTTCTTTGCTGTGAGGGTGGTGAGACACTGGAAGAGGTTGCCCACCGTTTGCTCGGATGCCCCCTCAATACTTGGAGGTGTTTAAGGCCAGGCTGGATGAGGCATTGTGCAACCTGGTGTGGTGGGAGGTGTCCCTGCCTATGGCAGGGGGGCTGGAACTGTGTGATCTTTGAGGTTCCTTCCAACCCAAACTATTCTATGATTCTATGGTTTTTGTGTTTGTATGTGTTCATGTTTTGTAGATAGAAATGCTCCAGGGTCATGGGCTCGGATGAAGCTCTGCTTGGCATCCAGTCACCAAAAACGAGTGGTCAGTGGGTTGTTTCCATTCTGAGTTTTCTAGCCATAAGGAAAAGGTAAAATCTTACTGCTGGGGAGCAGCTTCAGCCCATAAATCCACCTGGAAGCTGGACCTGCAAAGACAGTCCCACTGTGCTGGGCAAAATTATACTCCCTGAGAGTTCCCTGCTGGGCTGATGAAGACATGAGAATTGCTGGTGCATGGGAGAGGGGGAGCACCCTTTTCACAGATTCACAGAATCACAGAATAACCTGGGTTGGAAGGGACCTCAAGGATCATGGTAGTTCCAACCCCCTTGCCTAGCAGGGCCACCAAACAAACACATTTACTAGATCAGGTTGCCCAGGGCCCCGTCCAACCTGGCCTTGAACACCTCCAAGGACGGGGCATCCACAACCTCCCTCGGCAGCCTGTTCCAGGACCTAACCACTCTCCTAGTAAAGAACTTCCCCCTAACATCCAACCTAAATCTTCCCTCCTTCAACTTGGATCCATTTCCCCTAGTCCTGCTATTGTCAGCCCTTTCAAAGAGTTTACTTCCTTCCTGGGTGTAGGTTCCCTTCAGGTATAGGAATTCAGGTATTTCTGGAGCAAGTCAGCCTCAACATTGAAAGTTACTCCCCAGAAACTGGCATAGGAGTGGATCTAATCCCCACTGACATCTCAGATTATCCAGGCTATCTTCTGCTCCCAGGTGTGTTGGAAAATATTGAGTATGGAAAATTCTTGAACTTCTGTGCCTCACTGTTTCTTTTCCCTTACTTCATTAACACCATGTGAACATTAACTTTCCTGTGAGGGTGCTGAGATGTTGGCCCAGGTTGCCCAACTTCTGAAGGGCTTCAAGGCCAGGTTGGACAAAGCTGGTGGGATGTGTCCCTGCCCAGGGCACAGGGTTTGGAATCAGTTGGTTCCTTCCAACCCAAACCTTTCCATGATTCTATCAAATGTGTGGAGAGAGGATTGTGCAGAGGTCCTGTCATCAGCAGATAATGACCACCTCATAATGATGGCTGAAGCATAAGATGGAGAAGAGACAGAGAAGAAAACAGCTCCTCAAATCTTGCAGTAGAAGTGGCTGTGATGAACCCCAGAAGGCTGTTTTGAGGTTGGTCTTGAAGTCAGAGTTTTGTCATGCTGTCAGGGAGCTGAAGTTCAGCCAGAGTCTCTGAGTTTACAGAAGCAGCCTCCTGGCTAAACATCTCCAGCTATGAGATGGTCCATTGACACAACTTTGTGTATCTTTTTTGGCAGGCAAGGGCTTCTTCTGCTCTCTCTGTTTAACTGAAGCTAATGAATATCTCAAGCATCTTTTCTTTTTTTTTTTTTTGCTTCTTTGGGCCCTTCCAGTATATCATAATAAACTAAATGAAGTCAGATTTCAAAGCACAACATCCCCCAAAGAAGGGTTTTCTGTTGCAATTTGGCTCTCAGCAGCCACTCTCTTCCTGCCTTACCAAATGGCTTGGGGCCAACCTCAGGAGATGACTGCACTGACGTTTGGGAGTCTATCAGGACTTTAAATCAGTCCAGGCAGGCCAGATTAAAAAAAACTTGTTTTTATTCCATTTTAAGGCCTGCAGACTCCACTCATCAAGTGGTTTTCTCTCCAGTTGATGGCACAGACTTTTCCATGGCTTGCACAGCCCCACGTGGAAATGGATACTCCCCAGAAAGACATGTCAGGCTGAGGTTTTGGAGGCTTTTCCTACTTTCATTGCTGGCTTGCTGAAAAAGAGAAGATAAATGGCAGGATAAGGAATGAGATGAGGACATGTGAGAGCTAGGAATGCCTTGTGGGAGCTGTTTTCTCTCTTTTTCTTTTTTTAAATTTTTATTTAATAACTTGATAACGCCGAATTATTCCCTGAAATTTGAATAGCTCCTTCTGGAAACTTCCTGCTCTGTGATGTTGCTGCCTCCTATATATCTGCAAGGGGAAAATAGAAAACAGATGAGGGGAGATCAGTTTGGCCCCACAGAACCTCTCAGGGGTTTCAGTGGGTTTATTTTGTGTGTGCCTGTCAGTGCACAAGGCAGAAAGAGAGAGGTGTCATCAAAAAGATTTATCTCATGTGGGAAGATAGTTACAAGCTTCCACCATGAGGTAAGAGAATTGTCCTGCTTATCCCAAAGAAGATAAAGCACATATTTCTTCCATCTCAATGATGTATTGAAAAGAAGCAGAATTTTGTGTGTAATTGCCTTTTTGGCCAGCACTCTGCAAGGCCCCCAAAGACAAGATGATGATGGGTTGTCTTCTGAAGCTCATCAGTAAACTCAGGGTATCTGCCCTGCTGAAGTGCTTGTGAGGAGACAGCTGAGCATCCTTCAGTGTGAATTAATTTGGCCAAACCTAATGAGGCATTTGCTCTTGGTTAGAAAATAGAATGAAAACAAAGAGTAGCCTTAAATGATACCCTTCAAAGCAGTTTTTTGGGAGGGATGTGGCAAAATTGGGCTGGTGCTGCCTTTGCCAGGGAGCATCCTCACCTCCTCCTGAGCAAATAGATGGTCTGGGAACTGCTGGACATTCAAATTGTCTGTAGATGATGGTGAAAGCCCTGGATGGATGCTGGCAGAGCCTCATGCATTTAGATAGGTAAAATTTGGCCACCTCAACACAGCAGGGAGCAGGGGGCTTTCAGTTTTTCAGGCTGTGAGGAAGCACTGGTTTCCTCACACTACTTTTGATAGCCAAAGCATGTCTCATTTTTTGCTTATTTCTGTTCTTCTCTGCTCTGCTTCCCCTCCAAACACTACCTAATTTATGTTTTCTTCTGAATTTCCATCCTATGTCACCTCTCTGAGGGGTCAGACGGGTTGTCCTGTTGTCAGCCTAGATCTTGCTGTATGTCATTATAACACTTTACATGAACAGAGACCTTTCGGACACAGTTTTTAGTGGAGCTGGGACATAAATCCCATGGTTTCCCCACTGTGTGTGGTGGAGGCAAGTGGGATCATTGCTCTTTTTTCCAGCAGGCATGAAATGGATCTGTCTCCAAAGGAAAATTAAGAGGATTATGAGATCTTTATCAGGATCTTCTTGCCAGTCTAATGTGTGAAAGCAAGAGCGTGGTGTGAAGGAGCATCTGCCTCATCATTAACACAAAGAAACCTCAAGAGGACCCAAAAGGTGAGTGTGGGAACATTTGGGGTGAAGAAGTTTGCTCTAAAAAAGACAAAGAAGAGAAATATTTTCTCTTGATGATGAGGCAAAATGAGAGTGTGGGATGAGATGGAGCATATTGACATATGATAGAACAAGATGAAATGACCTCAAGTTGTGCCAGGGGAGGTTTAGGATGGATCATAAGGGGAAAAAAAATTACAAAAATCCTTTTAATTCTGTGCTGTTGATAATTCCTCCCTAAACTATTACTGGAGAGGTGAAAAAGTGGTGGGGTTTTTTTTTTGTTCCGTTTTTGTTTCTTTTATTTACAAGCTCTCCTTCAGGCCTTTCTGTGCAGCTCCCAGAGCCAAAGGGAAAAATATTTATGCTCTTAATGATTCCATAATTTCAGCTTTCAGATTTGTTTATAGGGGAAAAGTTTTTTAAAAAATAAATGTTTATTATTGCTGAAGAATTCTTAATTTTGGCACAGGGTATATCTGGAGATCCCCTCCCTTTTTAGCAGAGGAGAAGCTGGTATTTCTGTTTCTTGCTTGTTGGGGGGAGTGTGTATGGAAGTGTCTACTTGTTTAAGTGGGATTTTTTTTTTAATTCTATGTGATTGATTTTGGGGTATTTGAATGTGCAGAGAGCTCCCTGCCTGTGGATTTTTCATTTCAAACTAAACATCCATCAGCAAGCAGAGGTTAAAACAAGTGCAAAAGGAGAGCAAAATAAGTTGGTCACAGTCTGATGGCCCAGGGTATTGGAATTTCAATCTTTGCAACAGTTGAGTCGCTCTCAAGCAGGTCCACAGAAGCTCATTGAAGGCTCGGGAGGTACAGAGAGTCCTGGTGGAGAGGAATAATGAATAAGGATTCACTGGAGAAGAACAAGGAGGCAGCAGGACTAGAAGGGAGTGATGGGGAGGAAGGAAAGCACAAGAAGTGGAGAAAAAACCATAAGAGTTTGTTCACAGGGACTGTGGAAGATCATAGAATGGTTTGGGTTGGAAGGGACCTTAAAGATCATCTAGTTCCAACCCCCCTGCTATGGGCAGGGACACCTCCCACTACACCAGGTTGCTCAGTGCCTCATCCAGCCTGGCCTTAAACACCTTGTCAGGTCTCTGCTGCCCAAAAAGCAAACACATAGGGTTGGAAGGAACCTTCCAAGGCCATCTAGTCCAAGTCCATCCTCCATCCTGCAGGGAGCAGGGACATCCTGAACTACATCAGGTTGCCCAGAGCCTCACCAAGCCTGGCCCTGGTGTTACTGGGTCCAGTTCTGGAGCTCTCAGCACAAGAAGGACATGGGGATGTTGGAGTGGGTCCAGAAGAGGGCTATGAAGGTAATGTAAAGGCACGAGCACCTCTGCTTTGAGGACAGGCTGAGAGAGATGGGGCTGTTCNGGGCCGCCGCTCCCTTCCCCGCCCCCGCCGCATTTAACGGGGAGCGCGGTCTCCGCCAGCCCCGTCCCGTCGCCTCCCGGCCATGGCGAGTCTGTCCCCGCTACTGCTGGCCCTGGCTCTGGGCCTCTCCCTGGCTGCTAAGTCTCCCTACCAGCAGGTCCTGCAGCACAGCCGCCTCNTGGTGAGGGCCAGTTTGCCTGGTCATGGACCCACAGGATGAGGAACAACATTTGAAACAAGAGCAGGGCAGGGTTAAACGAACCATCAGGAAGAAGCTCTTCCCCATGTGGTGGCGAGACACTGGTTTGAGTCTGCCCAGACTGGTGGTGGTGTCCCCATCCCAGGAGACATCCAAGGCCAGGCTTGTTGGGGCTCTGA
>VZTY01019007.1:164607-192637 GCA_013400935.1 Turnix velox
GGGCCGCCGCTCCCTTCCCCGCCCCCGCCGCATTTAACGGGGAGCGCGGTCTCCGCCAGCCCCGTCCCGTCGCCTCCCGGCCATGGCGAGTCTGTCCCCGCTACTGCTGGCCCTGGCTCTGGGCCTCTCCCTGGCTGCTAAGTCTCCCTACCAGCAGGTCCTGCAGCACAGCCGCCTCCGTGGCCGCCAGCACGGGTAAGGAGAATAAAAAGTGGGGAAAACGAGGGAGAAACTGGGCTTTCCCCCTACTTCTGCACCCCCTGCAGCGCAGTCCCGGGTATCCCGCAGCCCCGGTCCTGCCCCGGCGAAACTTTGTCGGTTTTCCTCCTCCCTAAACCACTTTTTTTTTTTTTCCCTTTCTTCAGCAACAACTTTTTCTTTCTTTCTTCTTTCCTCTGATAATAACTTTATTCTTCGTAATGTAACTTTTTTTCATCCTAACAACTTTTTTCACCCTAGCTTTTTTTTCATCCTAACCTTTTTCATCCTAACTTTTTTTCATCCTAGTATAACTTTTGTTTATTCTAATACAACTATTTATTTATCCTGATACAACTGTTTTTCAATCCTAATACAGCTATTTTTTTAATCCTAATACAGTTTTTTTTTAGCCTCTTTTTAATTCTAACTTTTTTCCCTAACTTTTTTTTTGCCCTAATATAGCTTTTCTCCCTAATATAACTTTTTTTCACCCTCACTTTTTTTCACCCTAATATATAATTTATTTTCACCCTAAAGTAACTTTTAAAATCCTAAAGTAACTTTTAAAATTTTCCTTTATTCTTTGGATAACTTCCTCTCTTTTAGGATGCTTAGTAGTCCAGATGTCTTTTTAGACCTTGAAGGGATTCTTTATTGCTCTTATCAGTCCATCATTTTAGACCTCACGGTGATTTTTTTATCAGTCTGTCCCTTTAAGGGGACAAGGTTTTAAGCAGAAATTCTTATTTTTATGACTTTATAGAAAACTGGTTCAATAGCAGAGAAGTGGAGTGGGCACCAGCTTGATCTTAATTAGAATCTCCAGTAAGTCTTGAAGGTTTTCTTGACAACTTTAATTGCTTGTTTACTCATAAACCTTGTGAGGTGAGGAATAGCTCAAAAGAAAAAGCATGTAGGCTTCTCTAATGGGACAGTATCTTATGGAGTGAGTAGTTTGGGTTTTAACTGATAAGAAACTAACCTAAGGTTAATAACTATTCCCACTGTTGTTAAAAGTTCTTGGTAATTAGGAAAGGTGAAAGGCTGACAGACCTTTCAGCTGGCTTTTGTCTCAGGGGGTGGTGACAGTGATTGAACCAGAGCTGCCAGTTAAATGTGTTTCTGAAGGCAGGGTCATGAAAAACTTTAAAAAAAGGCTGAAGTATTGCCATTTGATCCTTTATCTGGCTGGGATCCAGGTCAGTATTTATGAAAAGGGGTATGCTGTTTACGTGTCAACACTGGCTACAGACCCCAGCAGACAAAATTTTGAGCTAAAATCTCAATAAATAGCAGAAGAACTGCAGTGTTTCACCTACAAGTACAGTGAGTCTTGTTCTTCATCTCTGCATGACCCAAAACTCAATCAATCCCTCCTTCTGCTGATATGCACAAGGCAGGAGTTTGCTCAAATTGGGAACATTAGTGATGGTAGAAATCATTGCTCTCACCCCTGCAAGGAGAACTTTGTTTTACTCCCTGCAAAATCCAAAAAGGGGCAGGGTGAAATGTTCTTGTGCCTGAAATCTTTGGAGAGATGTGAGGAAATCAGATTTGCCAAGGTTTCCTGGTGACCTGAAGTTAAAAAGTGAGGAAAAGATCCAGCCACATCGCTTTTTCTGGTGGAGAGAGCAATTTTTTTTAAACATCAGCTGAATCTTGAACGTTGATTAATGATGTGCCTGAAAGATGCAGAGACACAAAAGCAGTAGAAAATGTTCCTGGGTGTGAGGGAGGGATTGTGCAATGGGGTTGCCACCCTTTCTGCTGTCAGCATCTCCCCCACCATCAATGCTCCTATTAAGCCCAGGGCGAGCTGGGTGGCAGAGCTTGGCCCTGCAGCAAAACTTGTACATTTTAATTAACTGTTTTTAAAAAAATAAAAAAAATAAAAAAAGAGAGTGAATCAGCTCAATTCCAGAGGAGCTGAGAAGTGTATAAGGAACATTAATATTTGAAGGTGAAAACTCTGGAGTGCTCTGCCCAAACATGCTTGGCTTTGTGGGTGTGACGTGATGCTGAGGAGCTTGATGGACATAGTCAGGGCAGGTAGATAGGGCTGTGTGGTAGATCCTGCTCTTCTCTGCCTCTTCCCAAAGGGCAGCCTCCTGCTTCAGCAGCTCCCAGCTGCTGCCTGCCAAGTGGAAGGCTCCAGCCCAAGGGGAACAATAGGGAGTTTTATCCCTCAGTCAGCACGGCTGGCTGGGAACGGCGTGGCAGAGGTGATGAACTCCAACGAGGAGAGGGGAGAGTGTTGACAAATTCATTTTAAGCCAGACTGGGCAAAGGACCAGAGCAGGCACTGTGGGGAGCTGCTACTACAGCCTGCCTGTGGGAATCACTGATAACACAGCCCCCAGGGGTAGGGGGTTGGGATGTTTTTTCATACTGATGGAAAATCAAGAAGTTTTCCCATATAAATGGACGATGGAGGTGATGTACCCCTTTTCAGAAATAATTACCTGGGTCCTGGCCAGATAATGGATCAAATTGCAGTATTGAGCTGTTGGAGGAGGGCCATGAAGGTGATCAGAGGGCTGGAGCACCTCCCTTCTAAGAACAGGCTGAAGGAGTTGTGATTGTTCAGCCTGGAGAAGAGAAGGCTCAGGGGGGACCTCAGAGGAGCTTCTCAATCCCTGAAGGGGGCTACAGAAAGGCTGGGGAAAGACTTTTGAATAGGGTCCAGGGTGGCAGGACTAGGAGTGATGGATGCAAATGGGAAGAGGGGAGATTTAGGCTGGAGAGAAGAAAGAAGTTCTTTGCTGTGAGGGTGGTGAGACCCCGGAAGAGGTTGCCCAGAGAGGCTGTGGATGCCCCCTCAATCCCTGGAGGTGTTTAAGGCCAGGCTGGATGAGGCATTGAGCAACCTGGTGTGGTGAAGCTGTCCCTGCCTTTGGTGGGGGGTTGGAACTAGATGATCTTGAAGGTCCCTTCCAACCCAAACCATTCTTTGATTCTATGATTTCAGCCTTTTTTAAAAGGATTTTTTGACCCTACCTTCAGCAACCCATTTCAATGGCAGCTACAGTTCAATCACTGTCACCATCCCCTGAGACATAAGACCTGTCAGCCTTTCACCCTGCCAAATTCCCAATAATTTTTAAAAACAGAACAAATAACTGTTAACCTTGGCTTAGTTCCCTGTCAGTTAAAACTCAGACTACTCACTCCATCAGATAATGTCCATTCTGAGAGGTCTATTGTTGGCTTTTTTGGAGTCCCAGAGATCTGCAGGGTTGAGGAGGGAGCGAAGCAGCACCAGCTTCAATCCTGTCCTGAAGGCACGAGGGTTTTTTTGGCAGGGATAACGGTGGGGTGGGAGGAAGGGGGGGACTGGGGGGTGGAATGATCAAACAAGTCCTTCAGTAGCCAGGCTTGTCAAGATGAATATTAGAGGGCTTGTCCACTGCCGTCAGCCAGACGCTGAAATCCAGGCAAGGGTTTGGAATTTGGGATGTAATTGGAACCATATTTCGGCGTGGCTGGGTTTGGGGGTAGCTGAGGTGGGCTGAGTCAAAGGGAGCACAGACGTCTCTCTGAGNTATATGTGTATATATATATATATATATATATATACACATATATATATATCAACAAGGAAATAAAAACTTTCAAACTATCCCTGCTGGATATGGCAGGAAGGAGGGAAAGAGTGAGTTTGAATCCCCACTTTCCCCTCTGCACAAGGTTGGATCCTGATCCCCAGGGCTCTGCAGGAACCACATCAACAAAGGCTCATTGAAGGCAAGCTGAGCTCCTGCTGGGACCAGCGCTGGAGTCAGCCAGCTTAGAGGAGACCCTCACTTTAATTCATGCTAATGATGGGAGGGCTGGCCTGTTTTGGGGTTTGGGATGCTGCTGAAAAGCAGGCAGGGCTGTGGGAAGACCTGAGGGTGGGGCTGCAAACTCTGCTCTTATTAATTTTGGGATTCAAGGGGCTGCAAACTCTGCTGCTGTTAATTTTGAGAGGCAGGCAGTGTCTCAGTCAAACACAGCAGGAGTGGAGCCACTGTTTGTTGTTCTAAACAGACCAACAAGAGCTTTACAGCAGCATCTCCAGGCCTTATTTGGGGTTTAATTTGTGCAAATTGAAGCCTCAGCACTTTTGATGGGCTTCAGTGAGGATTCATCTATTTTGCTTAATGATTTGTTTTCCCTCTGTCTGCTTGGCAACCAGCACTGGATGTAATTTTTGGTGCTGGTGTTGGTGTTGGGAATCCAATCCCAGTTGAGTTGAGCATCCCCAGCTTGCTTGGGGGATTGCTACAACTCTACCACAAGCCCAGGGGCAGTCAGTGGCTTCACAACCCTGATCCATAAATCATATCTCATCCATAAATCATCTGTCATGCACTGACAGTGTGTTGCTCACACCCATGGCCAGGGCTGCTGGCCACAGGCCATGGAGATGGTGAGCCAGGCAGAGTGGAGAAATGCTGTGCTGGCCAAACCAGCAGCAAGTAAGCTCCCTGCTCCTGTTTGACCACATCTTTGCTTGCTCTGAAGCCACTTCTTAGAAAGCTGGAAGCCTGCAGTCAGCTCTCAGGAGGGTTAGTCATATGTGTGAGTGCCAAGTGTCTGGTTTTCTGGTTGGGAAGCAGCTCTTGGTACCTTCTGACAGCCCCTGCCAACCTGTGCTCTCATCCTGGTTGCTCAGAAACAGAGTGGACACTGCCACTTGCTCCTGTTCCAGCAGCTCAGCACAGAATCATTGAGTCAGTTGAGTTGGAAGGGACCTTCAAAGGCCATCTTTGGCACTGAGAGGAGGGAGCCTTACCACACTTTCTTCTGCTTTGCTGTCCCCTGCAGCCCCAACGTGTGTGCAGTGCAGAAGCTGATTGGCACCAACAGGAAATACTTCACCAACTGCAAGCAGTGGTACCAGAGGAAGATCTGTGGCAAGTCAACGTGAGTACCCCAGCAAGTTCTCGCCAGAGAGAGATGGGTGCTGGGTGGGAGAAGAGATGAAGTGACAGCCATGGCATGTCAGACCCTTAACATGAGCTTAATGTGTGTTAAGAATTGACTTTTTTCTCCCAAAGAAATGCTTCTGCCTTGTTCTTTTTTCCCAAGTAGCAAATGGGGCCCTAAAATGCTGAGATGTTAAGAATGGAAAGGACCATGTCAATAGTTTATTCTAACTGCATTTCTAAGTGGACTTCTGTAGCTCTCAAAGCTGAAAGGAAGTGCATGCCAGATGTCTTCTAGTGCTTGTCTGCATCTCTCTTCATGGTGCCTGGATTAAAAAGCAAAAGGGGATGTGGGGGAAAAGGCAACCCAGAGCTGATGGAGATTGGAGGGAGCATAAAATTCATCTATACTTGTTTTGCTTTGGAAGGGAGAAGAGAAATAAGGAGAAAGAAATGTTTATTTTAGCCAACACTCTCTGATGACTCCACCAGGGAAATGAATTAGGCTTTGCAGGCCAATTCCACATCTAAAAGTGCAAACAATTAATATTCAAGTAGCTGCTGCATAAAGTATCTGTGTGAGCAGCCTTGGGATGTTCTTTTGAAAGACCGAGTCAGCAAATAATTAGGGATATGTGTGCTTGACTCTTTGCCAGGCTGTAGATCAGAAGCAGGGAATTTTTCTCCTCAATGTGGGCCAAAGTGGGCTTTCAGAAAGGTTTGCTGGTCCCCACTTTGCCATGCACCACTGTGTTAACCAACATCAGCTCAAAGATAGCCTCGGGGAGCAGAGCTGTGGGTCAGGTCTGTCCTGGATCTGTAGATTTAAGAACAGCAAAGTTCTCAAGGGTTCCTGATAAGGTCCAGTGTCATTTGTAATTAGATTCATGGGGACACTGGTCTTTATTGTACATTAAATAAATTCTCTATCTGTTGTAAACAGCAGAGGTTGAGATCGTGTCCCATCATAACCTGTATGGCTTTTATTTTGGTTGCTTTTTGGGCTGTGGTGGGATTTGTTTGGCCATCAGGATTAGTTCTGTGTGCCTGGTGATGTGAGGAGGGACACCAAAAAGGAATTGTCACTCTGGCTTTTGGCTTTTTATTGTCTTGGCCATTCATTACTTCATCTAAAAGAAGAAAATTCAGTACATCAGGAGGACATATTGCAGGACATACCATATAGGGACCTCCATCCTGTTGTCTTTATAGGGAAAATAAAAAAGGAAAAAGAAAAGAGCACGATATTGTAAGAGCAAACAAGTCCTCCCCTTTAATTTTACAAACCCACCAGATGTGGGAAGACTTCCTTGGGGCAATTAGAGTTCAGGATCCTTCATCTTGTCCAAATGGTGGCTTTTTTGACTTAAAATGGACAAGATGATGGCCTGGCAATATGGAATCATCACTGCCTCTTTTGATAACAGAGTAGCTTAGAAGGTCTCCAGAGAAAACATGATTCAGCAGTGGATGTGGGATGGCTTTGGACAGGTCACTGAAGTGATTAAGCCATGGATTCCTTGAGCTCTGAAGCAGAGTTAAACTTAACTGAGGAGCTAAACTTAAGTAACCCAAGTGTACTTGGGTTTGTCAGAGACAAACTCATCTGCTTATCTCCAGAAAGAGGTGGAACAAGTGGCACCTGGCAGTATCTCATGCTTTGAGGAGATGGGATAATCTCTTCTAACTCCATTTTCTCTGTGTTTACCCAAGTGTCTAACCTAATGATGCATCTCTGGGAGACACAGCACGTTTTTCTTCGCCTTGCATCATCCCCACAATGGGCCTTATTGTCTTCTTCTCTCTTCCTAAGTAATTTTTGAACCCGGGCCCTACTTTGCCCTTTAGCAGAATGTGTGGGGAGCAAAAGACATGTGCCTTGACTCACATTTTCTGGAGGGCCCTGGGACAGCTCTGATTACAAAAGTTTGCTGGTGATGGCTCCCACTGGACATGGCTTTGCTGGCGTATGGAAGCAATCAGGAGACATTTGGGCCATAAAGAATGGGATGTGTTGTTCTGCAGCAGTCAGATTCCTAAACCCAGTGTCATGGGCCTGATGCTGTGCCCCACTCAGGTCATCAAGACCGAAGAGGACCTGGGCATAGTTAATGGTGCTTAGTATGAAGCCTTGAAACTGGCCTGTTATGTGGAAATGAGCTGGTCAGTGAGAGGTTTTGACAATATCACCTTCATTTAGATCCTAGAAAAAGGCAGGATTTGGCTTGTTCAGCATCCTAATTGGGTGTACCCAGCCTTTTCTGGGGATCCATAGTCAGAAGTCCTCTCCTGAAGTTGTGCTCTTGGTCCTCTCATTGGCCAATTCATCAGCTCATGCCAGATGGTGGAGCTGGGAGTAGATTTAGGTTACACGTCAGAAAGAATTTTTCCTGATGAGGGTTGCTGAAGCACTGGAACTGGCTGCCCAGCACATTGTGGATACCTTCTCCCTGGAGGGGTTCAAGACCATATTGGGCAGGGCTTGGAGCAACTCTGTCCATGGCAGGGGGGTTGACACTGGATGATCTTTAAGGTCCCTTCCAACCCAAACCATTCTGTGAGTCTTACTAGGAACAAATATACTGCAGCTGAGGGCAGAGGCTGATGAGGTTCTTCTGGCTTCCCTCTTGAGCAATATCTTTTGATACATGCAGAGCTCTCCTGGATGCCCACCATGGAGATTTCAACTCATCCATCAGAAGAGGACTCTCATCTCTTTATCTGCTTTTTTTCCCCCCAATTTCTTCTTTGGTTTTTTGGTTTTTTTTTTTTTTTGTTTGTTTGTTTTTGTTTTTTTCTCTTAGCTGAAGTATTGCCTCACAGAGTTAGGGAGAAATTAGATAGAGGATTTATGGAGAGTTTTTATCGTTGCATTGCTCACTGATGAAGTGAGATAAGACAGTTGGCAGCAAGTCTGACACTGCTTTGATTTTAATGAGCAGCAAAACAAGATTGTTTTGGTAATTAGGTAATTTTCCACTGCTGGTTATTCCAAAACCAAGGAAGTAGTTTATTTAGGGTATATTTTCATCGTTGTTGCTTGTGGGATTTAATATTTTTCTACCTCCCTTATGCCCTGGACTCATTATTGCAGAGCTGTGTCCGCACAGACTTTTTTGTCTTGAGAATGAAAAGACTTTGAGAAATTTGGGGGTTGATTATTATTTGAGAAATAACTAGTGGCAGCAAGTTTCTCCTTAATATGTTCCTTTTTTCTTTTTTCCTTTTAAATTAACTTTCCTTTTCTTGTCTGATGTACTTTCCTCAGTTCAAGGAAAGGAACCCAAAATTACTCCCTGGCACTTTGCAAAAACAAAACATATGGATTTTATTACAGGAAATTATGACAAATGGATCTTTATTCACTAATATATGCCTAAGCTTATTTTTATTACCTTGAAAAATGCACTTAAAATTTAATTTCAGATCCTGAGGCTGCAGCAGCAGTGAAACAATGGCTAATAAAAGGCAGGGGGCTTGCATCTGCAGTCAGGCACAGAGAGATGTTGAAGAAATCAGGGTGTTTCAAAACCAGCAGTTGAAAAAGCAGAGATGGGACTTGAAATGACTCACCCAGGAGGTCAGGAAATCGTGGTCAGAGGCTTTTCAGAGTGGGTGATAAATCTTCTCTGTATGTTGAGCCCACATCACTGGCACTCGCTGTGTCCCAGTGTAGTGGTCCATAGCTGCCAAGATGGACTTGGCAACTCCAAAAAACATTCAGTGCATGGTGGAGTGGTTGTGAGTAATGCTTCTTCCTGGTCACCAGAGTGTGGTTCTGGACTCAATTGGGGGAGAACATGTCAACTGAGCGGCTTTGGTCCCATATGGAAGTGTAGGGTCCTGTAGCATCAAGATGCAGACCCCTGCAAGGGACCTTCAGCCACAGCCATGCTTCTCCTCCCTGAAGGCTGTTGGTAGCTACAGGAGCAGCTGGGAGGAAGGTCTTTGCCTACCTCTTGAAAGCTGTTTCCACCAAGCCCACCAGCCATGGGAAGACAAGTAACTGAAGCTGACTTTATCATCTCCATCCTTCTAGGGGCAAAAAAGCCAAGTGTTTGCACCTCCAGGGGGCAATTAGCCTTTCTCCTTGTAGTTGCAAACACTTGTCTGAGTAACTTATTGTTCACTCTGCCCTTTGCAGAAGTTTTCTGGTGCTCAACTCAGAATACTCCCAGATGCTGCTGGTATGTCCCCTCCAGTGGGTGGAAGGGAGGTAGGGAAAGGCTGGGGTAGGACTTCTGAATAGGGTTCAGGATGGCAGAACTAGGAGTAATGGATGCAAATTGGAAGAGGGGAGATTTAGGCTGGAGAGAAGAAAGAAGTTCTTTGCTTTGAGGGTGGTGAGGCACTGGAAGAGGTTGCCCCCTCAATCCCTGGAGGTGTTTAAGGCCAGGCTGGATGAGGCATTGAGCAGCCTGGTGTAGTGGGAGGTGTCCCTGCCCATGGCAGGAGGGTTGGAACTGGATGATCTTTAAGGTCCCTTCCAACCCAAACCATTCTATGGTTACTGGTCTGAGTGGTCATTACCATTAAGTTCCCTTGTGTGTTGGTGCTGAGAAGCAGATGGTGGTGTCCCTCCATCCCTTCCCAGTGCCCTCCCCTTCTGGCAGGAGCCTGGCTGCTGGGGCAGCCCCAAGTGTGGGCGTCCTGCCCTTTCATCACAGCTCATTAATCTCCCATCTATCTATAAATAAGCCCTTCAGAGCCCACGTCAGCACTTGGGAATTACTTGTGCTGAACTTTGGAATGATCCCTCTTTAATCAGCCCTTCCGTCTTTGATTACAGGCCTGAACCAAGGGAACTGTCTAGACTGGATTTAGTTTCTAGGGTGGAAAAAAGAAAAAAAAAATAGAGGAAAATGGGAATTAAGGGAGGGAAGTGGTGGGGGGAGAAAGTGTGTGTTTCTAATGAACACGAGACTGGGGTGGGGAGGGGGGCAAGCTGGGGAGAGGAGAGCAGAGCAGCAGGGTGTTAAGATCTCCAGTAGTCAAAGGAAGGGATTGCTTTAGGCAAACTCTTTCCCACATGGAATATATAATGTCTAGACAATCAGTCTGGGTTTGCTTTGTAATTCTCTTAGGGAGCCGACACAGAATTTATTTGCTCCTGTGGCAGAAAAGCAGGTATTTGTTTCACTTACTGCCTCTTAATGACCCTGAAGAATTCCCTCTTAAACCCCAGGCATTTCCACTCTTTGTTAATGGTGTTACAATGATGACAAGTATCCAAAGGTTTTTGCCTTTCTCTTTGAGTGGGCTGCAGCATCCTACCTTGTCTCAGACCCAACTGGGAGCACAGGGGAAATGATAGGATGGTTTGGAAGTGACTTTAAAGATCATCTAGTTCCAACCCCCCTGCCATGGGCAGGGACACCTTCCACTAGACCAGATTGCTCAGTGCCTCATCCAGCCTGGCCTTAAACAGCTCCAGAGAGGTGTACCACTTTGGGCAACCTATTCCAGTGTCTCACCACTCTCACCATAAGGCATTTCTTTTTATATCCAACCTAAATCTCCCCTTTTCCAATTTACATCCATAACTTTTGGAGAAACACCTATCCCCTTGCTGTCTCAGCCCATCGATCACATCACCATCAAGTATAAGGCATAAGAATCCCCTCTGAGAAGTAAATGAGTAGCTTCTGGATTGATTTTTTTTTTTCTTTATTTCCCCCTTCCCTTTGATATCAAAACATATTCCCTCCAATGACCACCTTTCAGCATCAGATGACTTTTATTCCCCATGGATGCAGCCTTCAGGCACCTGCTGCCTTATTTTTTTAGGATCTGAAGATGTGCAGGAATGGCTCTAGTGTGGGATCTCTGGCCCCTGTGGCTTTATTGGTGTAATTTGCATGATCAGAGAAGCAGTTTACTGCCAGTCAGAAGGAAATGCTACACTGAGGATATACAAACATACCCAGTGTTAGCAAAGATGAGTGGGTGTTGCCTGTGAGTGCTCATGGATGGACATTCCACCACCTATGAAGTCTGTCCTTGCAGGGCTTATCCCAAGCCCTTCTGCCAGAGCATCCAAGACCATGTATCCCCCTTCTCCTGGGATGTCTTGTGGATTTTTTGCATAAGTAAGTGAATAATTTGTGGTGGTAGATAGGAATGGGGTGAAATGAAGGGGAAATAGTTAACTGGTTGGGTTCAGCAGCTGTGTTGGAGCTGCAGTGTGTTGTCCAAATGATGATGAGAGGTGACAGCAGCAATCAGTTTTCCAAATCCCATGGGAATTGTGCCCAAATGAACCAGCCCTTGCAGTGTCTCGTGTAGGTTTTCTGTTGGGACCATGGCATCAGTTTCCACCCATTGTTTGCACAAAGTCTCCTGGAAAATGTGGTTTTTGAAAAGAAATCTTGTCTGCTTTTGTTCTTTGGAGAAACTGCCAACACAGAGCCCTGAAGGAGATAAAAAGCTGTGGTTTGTCTTCTGTTCAAGTCTCTGTTTCTAATGAAGGGGCTGCTCAGAAGCATCACAAATTCTGGATGGAAACACAACTGTAGCAAATGGGGTGGGGAGGTTGGAAATCAGTGAGATGCTGTTGGTTAATCTGCCATATCCATCTCTTCTTCCAGAGTAATCAGTTACGAGTGCTGTCCTGGATATGAAAAAGTTCCTGGAGAAAAAGGCTGCCCAGCTGGTAAAAAGATGTTTGTAATTTTTTTATTTTCAGACTTTTTAAAAATGACATAGCTGCCTAGTGAAGGGAAATGATAGAAAATTACTCAAAAGGTGCTTTGGATTTCTAGCAATTTGGGCACAATATTGCTATGGGCTAGTCAGAAATGGACTCAGCAGAGCACAAGCTGAGTGGCAGCTCAGCTCCAAAGGATGTAAAAAGCTCCTGATAACTTAAAGCCTTGCTTGTAATTAAATGTAATCAAGGAGAGGAGAGCCATGGGGAACTTCAACATAAGAAGGACATTGAGCTGTTGGAGTGGATCCAGAGGAGGGTCATGAAGATGATGAGAGGGTTGGAGCACTTCCCTTGTGAGGATAGACTGAAGGAACTAGGCTTGTTGAGCCTGGAGAAGAGAAAGCTCAGGGGGGACCTCATAGTGGCTTCTCAATACCTGAAGGGGGCTACAGAAAGGCTGGGGTAGGACTTTTTAGTAGGGTCCAGGATGGCAGGACTAGGAGTGGTGGATGCAAATGGGAAGAGGGGAGATTTAGGCTGGAGAGAAGAAAGAAGTTCTTTGCTGTGAGGGTGGTGAGACACTGGAAGAGGGTGCCCAGAGAGGGGGTGGATGCCCCCCCAGTCCTTGGGGGGGGGTTAAGGCCAGGCTGGATGAGGCATTGAGCAACCTGGTGCAACCTGGAGCAACCATGGCAGGGGGTTGGAACTAGATGATCTTTAAGGTCCCTTCCGACCCAAACCATTCTATGATTCTATATATGAGTGTTGGAAATGTGATACAAAGGAATGGGAGTGTAGCAGACACCTCTGCGTCTATTTTAGGAGGAAACAGATTTATCCATTGTTGGGGGCTGGGTGTGAATTAACTGGTTTGATTGAAGACAGACTTATTTCTGAACTTATCCTTCCACAGAAGTTTGATACCACCCAGTTAACCTCAGGGGTTAGTGAGAGTGGATTGGAGGAGACCACAATCAGTGGTGAGCTGAAAGCTCTGAGCACTAAGACCCTGAGTTACAATCAAGGACTGAGTGATATCACTGAACACCTTTGCTTGCCTCAGTTTACATCCAGATAAATCACAGAATCACAGAATGTCAGGGATTAGAAGAGACCTCAAGAAATCATAGAATCATAGAATGGTTTGGGTTGGAAGGGACCTTGAGGACCATCTAGTTCCAACTCCCTGCTATGGGCAGGGACACCTCCCACTACACCAGATTGCTCAGTGCCTCATCCAGCCCAGCCTTAAACACCTCCAGGGAGGAGGGGAGCATCCACAACCTCTCTGGGCAACCTGTTCTGGTCCAATAAATCCAGAGTAACTGCATTTGAACCTGCAGAGGTGCAGAAGAACCTGGATCACACTGCTGTAGTGGAGGCTGCAGCTGTCAGGCTATGACTGGAACAGGTTGCACAGAGAGGTGGTGGACACTCCATCCGTGGAGACATCCAAGGCCAGGTTTGCTGAGGCTCTGAGCAACCTGATGTAGTGCAGGATGTTCCTGCTCCCTGCAGGGGGTTGGACTAGATGGCCCTTGAAGGTCTCTTCCAACCCTATGACTCTGTGCTTGTTCATTACCTAATTAATGAAGAGATAAGAGATCCCTGGTGTGCCTCATTTCCATGAGTGTTTTCCCCAGCAGCTCTCCTTTAATCCAGCGTGGTGTGAGCAGGATAAATGCCATCTTGGGAATGTAACAACATTCAACCTCTCTTCTTTCAGCTCTCCCACTTTCCAACATCTACGAAACCCTGGGAGTTGTTGGCTCTGCCACCACCCAGCTCTACTCTGACCGTTCCAACCTAAGGCCAGAAATTGAAGGACCTGGAAGTTTTACAATTTTTGCTCCCAGCAATGAGGCTTGGGCATCCTTGTCTGCTGTAAGATATTATTCCTCCTCTTTCTCCTTTTCCTTTGGCTTTCTCTCATGGAGACCCAGTTCTACAGGGGTCTGGAGCCATTCCTGTTTAGTAGAACAATCCCAATCTTGATGTGGGAAGGACTGGGAGTTTCTAGGATGGGAATTGTGGAAATATGACTGGACTGGGTACTGGTCCATCAGCTGTAGAGCTTTGTTTCTGAAAGACCAAACAAATGTGTATGTTCTCCACTGGGTGATGTAAAAAATCACCTCATTCAGTTTTCCCTTCTTCTTACCATTGGAGACTGCTCCTGATAACTTAAAGCCTTGCTTGTAATTAAATGTAATCAAGGAGAGGAGAGCCATGGGGAACTTCAACATAAGAAGGACATTGAGCTGTTGGAGTGGATCCAGAGGAGGGTCATGAAGATGATGAGAGGGCTGGAGCACTTCCCTTGTGAGGATAGACTGAAGGAACTAGGACTGAAGACCCACAGCAAGAGAATTTCCATCTCTTTTAGTTTGAATTATTGACCCTGATTTCACCACTCTGGTTGCCCTTACTAATTTGCCCCAGTAGCCAATCCCAACTGGTGCCTCCATAAACCTGCAGCCTTTCTGCATCAGTGTGTTCCCACATTCAATTACATATAAATTTCCTTTAGATTAGCTTTTATTTTTTCAGGAGTGTAAAATTCCCACTCCTGAAGCTGCCACCATTGTCCTGCTGGTGCTCTCATCCTGGTGGAGCATCTCTGTGAACAGGGGAGAGCCCTGACTGTACAAGCCCTATCTGTTTAAATCCCTTGTCCACACAGATGCAAGAACAGTGACAGGGATGAGGAGGGGTCATCTTTTTGGCCTTTGCACCAAAAGCTGCACCACCTGAGCCTCTTGTGAAGACAGTGCTGTTGGGGAAGGTCTCTTGGTGTGTTTTTCTTTGTCCAAAGGTACCCTGAGTGGTACCTTTAATGATCACTCTGCTCATTTTGATGCTGTGATCCCACACTGGAGCTTGCTGCCAGGGATGGGGGTGCCAGAGCTGTTTCCTGCTGCTGTAAAGATAAAATTTTATGGAAGTCAGTTCTTAATTTGCACAGATGACTTAAGGGTGAATACATCACTTCATACACACACCACTTTGGCAGCACCTTAGATGCAGCCAGACCACTTGTCTCTCCCTTATAACTGGTTTGATTGTACTCAACACTGAAAAAAAATTATCTTTTTTCTGGTTTTTTGGTTTTATTTGAAATTTCTTTTTAACCAGGAAACCCTGGATTCCTTGGTAAGCAATGTTAACATCGAGCTGCTCAATGCCCTTCGCTACCACATGGTGAACAAAAGGGTCCTCACAGATGATCTGAAACATGGGACAACACTCAACTCCATGTACCAAGACCTGCCTATCCAGATTCACCACTATCCCAATGGGGTAAGACACATTTGTGTTTAAACTTACCCACAGTGGGTTTACTTTTCTTCTGCCTCTCTCCTCCTGCATTGTCCTTGGACCTCCAGGACTCTGTAATGCTGAGGTTGACCAGCTCCTGATTTAGGATACTGATTTAGAAGGAGCTCAGGAAGAGTAGAGATCATAGAATGGTTTGGGTTGGAAGGGACCTAAAAGATCATCTAGTTCCAACCCCCCTGCCACAGGCAGGGACACCTCCCACTACACCAGTGCCTCATCCAGCCTGGCCTTAAACACCTCCAGGGATTAAGGGGGCATCCACAACCTCTCTGGGCAACTTCTTCCAGTGTCTCACCACCCTCACAGCGAAGAACTTCTTTCTTCCATCCTGCCTAAATCTCCCCTCTTCCAATTTTCATCCATCACTCCTAGACCCTATTAAAAATTCCTACTCCAGCCTTTCTGTAGCCCCCTTCAGGTATTGAGAAGCTACTCTGAGCTCTCCCCCCAACTCCTTCAGCCTGTCCTCAGAAGGGAGCTGCTCCAGCCCTCTCATCATCTTCATGGCCCTCATTCTGAGGAGAGCAGGTTTGCCTGGACTGTTGGCATTTGGCACATTTTCTTGTCCCTGTAGTTCGATCCGAAGACACTTTCTTTTTTCAGTGAACCATGTATCAAGGCCAAAGGCTGATGGTTCACCACTGAATAGTGATGGTTCTTTGTTGGAATTTGGTTGATGGTTGGACTCAATGATGTGAAAGTTCCCTTCCAGCCAAGGCTATGGTTCTTAGTCCTGTTGGTGCAGATGAAACCACTGATTGCTTTCAAAGCTCTTTAAACATCAGCTCTTTGGAGCATTCTTGATAGATCCTTCTCATTCTTGGTGTGTGTTTTTCTTTTAGGAAACCACATTTTTGGCTCCTGCTGATTTAATATTACAGCCCCTAGCTGGGTTTGAAATGGAAAGCCAGCAAAAGCTGCTTTATCTTGTTTTAGTGAAGGTTTTAACATCCTTTTTGGCTTTTTTTTCCTCTGCAGATCGTGACAGTGAACTGTGCTCGGCTGCTGAAAGCTGACCACCACGCCACCAACGGGGTGGTTCATGTCATTGACAAAGTCATTGCCACCACCACCAACAGCATCCAGCAGATCATTGAGACTGAGGAGAGCCTGGAAACTCTTAGGGTGAGTCCACCCCACTCCTTCTATGGGGCTCATTAAAGGTGCTTCACTCATCCCAGTGCCTTGTCACGAAGAGCTGGCTGATGCCTGAAGCTGCTGCTGATAAATCCTTGCACCAGTATTGCCCCATGTGTCAGTATGAGCTGGGGACTGACCTGTTAGAGAGCAGTGGAGGGAAAAGGGACCTGGGGGTACAGATGGACAGTAGGATGACCCTGAGCCAGCAATGTGCCCTTGTGGCCAAGAAGGCCAATGGCATTCTGGGGTATATTAGAAAGTGTGCAGTCAGTACATCAAGAGAGGTTCTACCCCTCTACTCTGCCCTGGTGACACCACAGCTGGAGTGTTGTGTCCACTTTTGGGCCCTCAGCTCAAGAAGGACAGGGAACTGCTGGAGAGAGTCCAGCACAGAGACATGAAGATGATGAGGGGATTGGAGTATTTCCCTTCTGAGGAAAGGCAGAGGGAGCTGGGGCTCTTGAGCTTGGAGGAGACTGAGGGATGACCTCAGTCATGTTGATAAATATGGGAAGGGCGAGTGTCAGGAGGATGGAGCCAGGCTCTTCTCAGTGACCTCCAATGATAGGACTCAGGGGAATGGGTGCAAGCTGGAACACAGGAGGTTCCACAGGAATATGAGAAAGAACTTTTTCCCAGTGAGTGACAGAACACTGTAACGGGTTGCCCAGAGAGTGTGTGGAGTCTCCTTCTGTGGAGACATTCAAACCCATCTGGATGCCTTCCTGTATGACCTAGTCTAGGTGTTCCTGCTCTGGCAGGGGGATGGGACTAGATGATCTCTTGAAGTCCCTTCCAATCCCCGATATTCTGTGATTCTGCAATATAATTTGCTTTTGGAAAAGAAGTGTGAGTAAGGGTTTATGGGAATAATTATATTCCTGCTATCACTGTCTGTAATGAGAAGCAATCTGTGTCTGGCTTCTCACTCTTCTGTAGGAATCTTGGCCTTAGGAGATAGGGAGGCAAGTAAATTGTTTCTCACAAAATCAGAACAGTTCTTATCTGCCAAGTGAAGGGATAACTGCAAAAGCCAGCTGTGGGTTTTGATCTGAATTCTTCACTGGAACTCCTGTTCACCCTTCCCAGGCACATGGGGGTATTCAAACCAGCACTCAGTCTCACCAAAAAGGGCCCTTGCACTCAGACTTCTAGAATACAAGAGAAACAGGGGCCAGGTCATGTTTATAAAGGCACTAAAGGGCTGAAAGAAACTATTCATGGGTTTTCTTTCTAAGTCCTGAAATTATAAAAGCCTTAATAAATCTGGCCCTTAGATGTGTGACTGGAGATTGTTTCTGACCTTTGTGTTCTGGAAGAATGCATTTTGCCCTCTCTCTTCATTGCTCTGAAGGCTGCTGTTGCTGCTTCTGACCTCACCAGCTTGCTGGAAAGTGAAGGCCAGTACACACTCTTGGCTCCAACCAATGAAGCCTTTGAGAAGATCCCCCGAGAAACACTGAACAGGATCCTGGGGGATCCAGAAGCCCTGAGGGGTAAGTACTTAGAGTCATAGAATAGTTTAGGTTAGAAGGGACCTTAATGATCATCTATTTCCAACCCCCCTGCCATACACCCCCCACTAGATCAGATTGATCAGTGCCTTGTCCAGCCTGGTCTCCAGGGAGGGGGTATCCACAACCTCTCTGGGCAACCTCTTCCTTTGTCTCACTACATTCACAGCAAAGAACTTCTCTCCAGCCTAAATCTCCCCTCTTCCATTTTGCATCCATTATTCTTAGCCCTGCCAGCCTTTCTGTAGCCCCCTTCAGGCGTTGCTCAGTCACTATGAGGTCCCCCCTGAGCCTCCTCTTCTCCAGGCTCAACAACCCCAACTGCTTCACCTTGCCCTCATAAGGGAGTTGCTCTATCCCATTGAACATCTTCATGACCCTCCTCTGGACGTGCTCCAACATCTCAATGTCCTTCTTCTGTTGAGGGCTCCAGAACTGGACACAGTAACTCCAGTTGGGGCCTCACTGGAGCCAAGTAGAGGGGAAAAATCGCCTCTCCTGACCTGCTGGTCACACTTGTTTACTTTGATCCCTTTGAGAAGCTGAGGAGCACTCAGTTCTTTTGAATTCCTTCTTGAGGACATCTGAGCAGCTCCTTGTTACATCAGCTGCAGAGCAAAGATGTTTGACAGACTCTAGCCAAGACTTCCTTGGATGTAGTAGACATGGCAGAGTGTGTTATCCAGGTATGGAGGAGAGGACTGGAGCACTCCCTTTCCCAAGTTTCCTTCTAGTTCCTGTGTGAGGAGATGATTTCTATCAGTTCATCAAGATGCAAGAAAATTAATCAGTGTAACTCCTCCTGAAAAATGAGCCTCCTGGAAAACCTTTTGAAGCTGATAAAAGTGTATCAAAATCACTTTTTTTAGACACTTCATTCCCCAAGTTTCTGAATGGAAACCAGCCAAATTTCAAATGACTGCCCATCTTTTTGGGTGGAGCTCCTTAAGTGCTGTGCAGGAGGACTTTACTGTTGAGCCCCATAAAGATGCAATAAATTTGTAGATGATTTTTCGAGCTCTCTAACACATTTTCTTCCCTTACAGACCTGCTGAACCATCACATCCTGAAGTCAGCCATGTGTGCTGAGGCCATCATCGCTGGCCTGACCATGGAGACTCTAGAGGGAACCACCTTGGACATGGGCTGCAGTGGGGAAGACCTGACCCTCAATGGGAAGGCCATCATTGCCAATAAGGATGTCCTGGCTACCAATGGGGTTGTACATTTTGTTAATGAGCTGCTGATCCCAGACTCAGGTGCCTCTCAGCATCTTTCTGTTGCCTTTCTTTTGTTTGTTTTGCCCATAAAATACTGGAATTTGGAGGGTGTAGATGTTTTGTAGTGATGGAGGCATTGCCTGCAGAGCAAGGTTACTATGAGCTGCTTTTCTTTTCAGCAAAGACCCTGTTTGAGTTGGCACAAGAATCTGAAGTTTCCAAGTCCACAGACCTTTTCAGACAAGCTGGTCTCAGTTCCCACCTAACTGGCAGTGAGCAAGTGACCCTCCTTGCCCCAGTGAATGATGTGTTCAAAGGTAAGCTGGGGAGTAAAGCCCTTTCTTTATTCCATCATTTTGGGACACAGATCTGCTTCAAACCAAGGCTTTGGCCAAGTTTCAGAGCAGGAGCATGGAAGTCCTCTCTCAGATGCTTCAGTTGTAGGTTGAGACATCGAGGATTTAAAATTACCAGCTTGACTGCTTGAGAGACTCCAGCGCAGAGACACAGAGATGATGAAGGGATTGGAGCATCTTCCTTCTGAGGAAAGGCTGAGGGAGCTGGGTCTGTTTAGCTTGTAGAAGAGGAGACTGAGGGGTGACCTCAGTCATGTTTATAAATACGGAAAGGGTGAGTGTCAGGAGGATGGAGCCAGGTTCTTCTCTGTGACCTCCAATGGTCAGACAAGGGGCAATGGGTGCAAACTGGAACACAGGAGGTTCCACATAAATACATGAGAAAGAACTTTGTCAGGGTGAGTGTGACAGAAGAGTGTCCCAGGCTGCCCAGAGAGGGTGTGGGGTCTCCTTCTCTGGAGACATTCAAACCCCACCTGGACACCTTCCTGTGTGACCTGATCTGCGTGTTCCTGCTCTGGCAGGGGTACTGGCCCGTCCAATCCCTGACATTGTGTGATTCTGTGTGATTTGCACTTTAGTGTCTCAATTTGCACTTAGTGTTTTAAGTGAATCACTGGTTCCTTCCATACATTTTGCTGCAGATGGACTCCCTGTCGTTGATGGCCACATGAAAAACTTGCTCCTGAACCACATAGTGAGAGACCAGCTCTCCTCTAAACATCTTTACCATGGGCAGAAGCTTCAGACTCTGGGTGACAGGGAGCTGAGAGTGTTTGTGTACCGCAATGTGAGTTTCTGCAGCTTCAGACATCCTTGATGTCTGCACTGCTTTGGCTGTCACCTAAAAACTGCAATTAAGCACCTTAGGAAGTATTAAAATCTCTCTTTTGAAGCGTATGCTGATAAAGCCTCTTTTTTTTTTTTGGTGTCATTTCATTTGCAGAACCTGTGCATTGAGAATGCCTGCATTGCTGCCCATGACAAGAGGGGAAGGTTTGGGACCCTGTTTAGCGTGGACAAAATGTTGACCCCACCATCAGGCTCTGTGATGGATGTTCTCAAGGCAGACCATCGCTTCAGGTGACCTTTCTGCTCTTTCCCTAGTGCTAGTTAAAAGCAGAGAAGCTGCCAAAGGGCTTCCTAGTTATTATGGGTCATAGTCATGACTGTATTTTACCAATTTTTTAACATAGAACATCCAAAACTGTGGTTTCATCCCTAAATTGTAGGAAGTGATACCTCAAATAACCCTTCAATGAGCTATGAGCCAAGGTATGGCAGGGGGTTTGGAACTTGATAATCTTTAAGGTCCCTTCCAACCTGAACTATGATTGTATGGTCCCACTGAAGTAAGAAACTGTCTCTGAAGCCACCTCTGCCTATCACAGCCTCTGGTCTGGTTCGACTTCACAGGCTCACTTCTTCCCCAATCAACTTCTTGGTTAATTACAGAATCATGGAGTGTCAGGGATTGGAAAAGACCTCAAGAGATCATCTAGTCCAATCCTCCTGCCAGAGCAGGAACATTTAATTGATTTGGTTAACTGTTCCTATTGCATTGAAATGAGATGATCTTCAGGTTCCCTCCCAACCCAAACCATTATTTTGCAGTTGTGTCTTCTCATTTCTCTTCTGAACACAACTGACAATTGTTTGAGGAGCCACAGAAGAAATCTATAGTGAAGCATTTGATGTGTTTGTGTCTTGCAGTACGTTGGTGGCTGCAATCCAGTCTGCAGGTCTCACAGAGAACTTGAACAGACCAGGGACCTTCACTGTGTTTGCTCCAACAAACGAAGCTTTCCGAGCCATGCCCCAGGGAGAACTGAACAAACTAATGGGTGAGCATCTTTGGAGCATTTAGATGAAGAGCTTCTGTGAGTTCTTGGCTTGGTAAGGGAGAAGTGGCTTAAGTTTCTCTGCCGTGTCTCATTCTTTGACCCTATCTGTTGGAAGCCTGGTCTTCTAACAGGAGGGATTTGGATAAGCCCTATCCAGTACAAAGCTGATGGTGACACTGGCACTGGTGGCTCCTAACTATCATACAAAATGTGGACATGAGCTTAAACTCTTGTGGCTGGAACATGAGTTTGTGCTACATAGGATCAGGATGACCAAAGGAAGTTTTGCCAATAGAAAGCATGGTCCCCATCCAGCCTCAGGGTAATCTGTATAAAATTTAAGTAGTAGAAGGATGGAGCTGTTTCTTCATTGATGGACATTCATGGACAAAGCAGGAAGTCCAGTCTGATCCTGAGAAGACAACAGATATTCCAGTCTAGCAGAGATGAAGACCACTAACCTGAAAAGCTGGCTGAGGGAGGATGTTCAAGAATATTCTTTTGTTTGATCTTGCTTTTATTTCCTCCCCATGTTGAAAACTAGCTGTGGTTGGAAACAATGTGAGGTATTTGAGAGCAATGTCTTCTCATCATTAAATCCCAAGCAAACACTGACATCATCATTTGGGAAGCATCTGCCCACGGTAGCTGGTTATCCTTTTAAGTGCAGGGATGGAGGAACTGGTGGTATCAGGCTGTGCACTGCTTCATATATAAATATTTCACAAGTGTTTTGCAGCTCTTATAAACAGCTGCAGGAATGAGGTATCCCAGATGTGCACACTTCAGATGTTCTTCTCTTTTTTTCTTTTCTTTTTTTCACACAAATATTTAGCTTAATGCTCCTGATGAAGGAGTGAATCATGCTGGTGAGGATGTGCAGTGTGATCTGGGGCCATCCTGGAAAAACTGCAGTGTTTAAAAAAAAGAAGCTTGTGGCGTATTTAGTTATGGGCAGTGAAGCAAGAAGTACCCCTTGCTGAAGAAGCTGCTCTGGTTTTGTAGATGAAGGCCATCTTTGCTATACCTGTTACTCAGTGTCTGTCTGTGGGTTTTGATGGTGACACCACATCCTCCTGGAGGAGATGGAGGAGAGCTGCTGGCCCATTATGTCCTTTTTTGAGAAATAGATGGTGAAGGGGAGGCATCTTGCCTTCCTAAGATCTGTATCAAAGCATGGCTAGGTGAGACACTAAATGGGGTGAGGATCCAGGCTGGCAGGAGAGCCACTGATGACATTTCCCCTGCACTTTTGCCCTTCCTACCCAGGAATCCTGCAGCTTCAGCCATGAGGAGTGTTACCAAGTGACACTGGCAGAAGTATTGACATTTGCAAACAGCCAGTTTGCTCTGTCTGCTTCCTTATTTCTCCCACCCCCTCCTCCCAAACTTCTTTGGGAAGTGAAAGCAGCAACAGAAGCAGGTTCTTCCTGCACAGTGAGAGAGGGAGGGACTGAAAAACCAAAGGAGTGGTATTTCATATATAGGGCAGGTTTGTATGTACCAGGGTGGTACTTGGCGCTGGTGAGACCCCAACTGGAGTTGCTGTGTCCAGTTCTGGACCCCTCAACATAAGAAGGACATTGAGCTGTTGGAACAGGTCCAGAGGAGGGACACAAAGATGATGAGAGGGCTGGAGCACCTCCCTTCTGAGGACAGGCTGAAGGAGTTGGGGTTGTTGAGCCTGGAGAATAGAAGGCTCAGGGGGGACCTCAGAGTAGCTTCTCAAATCCTGAAGGAGGCTTAAAAAAAAGCTGGGGCATGACTAGGAATAATGGATGCAGATTGGCAGAGGGGAGATCTAGGATGGAGAGAAGAAAGAAGTTCTTTGCTGTGAGGGTGTTGAGACACTGGAAGAGGTTGCCCAGAGAGGCTGTGGATGCCCCTTCAATGCCTGGAGGTGTTTAAGGTCAGTCTGGATGAGGCACTGAACATCTTGGTGTAGTGGGAGGTGTCCCTGCCCATGGCAGGGGGGTTGGAACTAGATGATTTTTAAGGTCCCTTCCAACCCAAACCATTCTAAGAGTGTCCTTCTGGACTCACTGGGATCCTGACAGGAATGGCCTCAATGTCCTAACCAGCTTCAACCATGGTCTTTCTGCCCAGTCTTTTCAATTTAACTTCTTATCATTCAGGAGATGTTGGTATTTTGCCACATAAAGTCATGAAATAGAGGAAGCCACTGCTGTTTGGCCAATGGGAATGTTTTCTTCCCCTCAGGTAATGCCAAGGAGCTTGCCAACATCCTCAAGTTCCACATAGCTGATGAGATCCTGGTGAGTGGTGCAGTCAATGCTCTCGTGAGGCTCAAGTCCATGCAGGGGGACAAGCTGGAAATCAGCATGGTGAGTCATCTCAGATGGGGTTTCACCATCAGCAGGGCTGTGGGTTGTGTTTAGTTCATCAACTATGGCATCCCTTAAGTTGGAAGGGATGTTCCAGATCATTTAGTCCAACCCTCAACCATGAGGATCAATCTTGAGGATCAAAGGATGTCTCCATGCATTTGGTTGGAGGTGGAAACCTCTTCTCCATGTACTCACAGACCCACCAAAGTGTGTGTTCTGGGCTGTAACAGAGGGACTGTTGCCATGTTGCCATACCAAGCTGGAATTGTGGTTTTGCTTCAGCTTTCTCCCCAGAAGACCAGCTGTAAATGACTTCCAGGAGCTGTTATAAATTTAAACCTGAGTCATGGGGCTGGGAGGGGGAAAGGAAAAGAATAAATAAATTAAAGGAATGGCTTGTTCAGCAGGACATCTTTTTCAGTGGAGCGTGATCTGGGGCCATCCTGGCTCTCAGTGCGGGCTCCTTGAATGCAGCAGGATTTATTTAGGTGTATAATTTTGTTAAGAAAATGCAGAATCCTCTACTGAGGGGGCTGGAAAAAAAAACCCTTCAGAAAATAAATAAGACTCATTCTGTGCACAAGGAAGAAAACACAGAATAAAAATGGAAAGGCTGGTGTTTTCCAGGGCTTTGAGTTGTCCAACTTGCATGCTGGACTTTTCCCATGTCCCATCTTGGTCTGCTCTCCCCTGATGCTATCCCTCTTAGCACTGGAGGAGCTGGTGGATGTACTGGTGGCCATGCTCTGCTGTTGTGGAAGATCTACATTCCCAGCCCTGTAGAAGGAGAAAGTCCATGCTCCATAGCCTGGCAGCCCCTCCACCAGGACAAACTGCTCAAATTATAACTTGTTTTAATGTTCTTCTCAGTTGGCAAGAGGAATGAAAACGCCTCCAACCACCCAGTGAATGAATGAATGCCAAGGGAGAGCTTTTTTAAATAAAATTGGAAAGTACTGATGACAAAAATTTCTAATTTTCTACTTTTTTTTTTCTTCTTCTTTTTGCTAAACAGAAAAACAATGTCATACACATCAACAAGGAGCCAGTTGCTGAGAGTGATATCATGGCCACCAATGGTGTGATTTATGCTGTGAGCTCTGTCTTACAGCCTCAGGGTAGGTACTTGGATGGAAATACCTAGGGCTGGGAACACAGAGCTATATAATGGTTTGGGTTGGAAGGGACCTTAAAGATCATCTATTTCCAACCTCCCTGCCATAGGCAGGGACACCTCCCATTACACCAGGTTGCTCAATGCCTCATCCAGCCTGGCCTTAAACACTTCCATGGAGAGGGCATCCACAACTTCTCTGGGCAACATCTTGAGCTAGAAACATCTAGATACCACTACAGCAGAGCTGTTCTGGGAGGGAGAGGTGACACATGGCACTTGCTTCACTTCATTGAGGGGGATTGGTCTGTTCTGGGATTTTTCAACACACCCTCCAAAATATGAGAAGGCAGCAGTGTTTTGAGGAGTATTTTGATGTTGTCTTTGTCCCACCTGCAGCTTCAAGGCCACAGGAGAGAGGTGATGAGCCTGCTGATCCTGCATTAGAAATCTTCAAACAGGCATCTGCGTTATCCAAGGTAAAAAAAAAACCACTGACATCATGTCTTGGTATCAATGAGTTAGAAGATAATATCACATTATGATTTTGACTTCCAAGGAGAGTGAGCTCATGTGTTTCATGGAGTGACCAACCCTCTACTTCTCACATGATTTAATTACATAAGGAATAATACATTTTGCAACACAAAACCTACTGTGAACGTCATCTTCTAATAGTGAAGAGTCATTAATCCATAGTTTTTGTAGTCTACAGATAAACATATTGACCTGAAAATTATTACAGANTATTGTTCTTATTATGAAATATTCATTGTATTTATGCAAATTTGTGTTTTCTTTCTGTGCAGGTTTCTCAGAGGAACCCTCGACTAGGTAAAACATCTTCGCTGTTGTAGACAATGCTTTGGGTTGCAAAGGATCTCAAAGATCATTAGTTCCAACCCCCTGCCATGGCCAGAGTCACTTCCCACTATTCCAGGTTGCTCCAAGCCCAGTCTACCCTGGCCTTGACTCCCTCCAGGGATGGGGCATCCACAGCTTCCCTGGGCATCTTGGGCACATCCCTCACAGCAAAAAAATTTCTCCCTAATATTTCATCAAAATCTCCCCTCTTTCAGTTTAAAACCATCTCCCCTCATCCCATTGCTACACTCTTCTCCAAAGAGTCTTTCTCCATCTTCCTTGTAGACCCCCTTCAGGTTGTTCCTATTTTTTTTTCATTGTATTCTTGCTTTGGAGAAGTTTGTTCTGTTTCCTTGCTCCAAACAAAGGTGTAGCAGAGCCAGGAAGGGGAAGAATAAGGAGATGCTTTGTCTTTGTCCCACCCAACTCCCTCTTCTCCTTGCAGCACCTGTCTACTCCCGGCTCCTCGCCAGGATGAAGGAGAACTCAGGTGGATTCTGAGCCACCACATGAGCAACCACAGTCAGCACCTCCATCCTGTCCACTGCAGCTGACAGCCACAGAGAGAAGGACAGAATTTTTTGGAAAAGCCAAATATCACCCTTGAATTAATTTTTTTTCCCCCCATGAAATGGATACAAGAAGCAAAAAAGCCATATATATATATGTGTATATATATATATACATTAAGACCATTTTTATTTGGGTTGGACCTTAAAAGTTCCCACACTGAGGACAGGCTTTTGGGTTTGATTTTTGGGGTTTTTTTATTTTTATTTTTTACACAATAGTCACTAATTTGCATTTTTTAACACCTCCAGTTTTGGGCTCAATAGGTTCATGCAAGGCCAGAAGTGCCTAATTGTGTCCTGGTTCAGGTGCTCAGAAGGTTCTCTCTTGCTGAGGGGAGACGCAAAAGAGCTGAATTAAAGCTCCTTTTCCAGCCTCCCAGAGGTACCAACTGATACCTTCAGGTCCAGGTATGATCTCACTGAAAACCCCTTCCAAACCAGTGCCAGAATTGGGAAATTTTGGCCAGAATGACTCTGGGTTATTGCAGAAGTTCAGCTTTCTGAGCAAATGCATCACCAGGGGCCAGCTGTATGGCTGGGCAAAACCCAGTTGCTTTGGAGGAAGTAAATTCATCAAATTAATTAACCATGACTCAAGATTCTTTTTCCCTTTTTTTAAAATTTATTTTATTGTGTTTTTTCCTTAAAACAAGCCTGTTTCCTTCTTCCTCTGTCCTTTAAAAGTCTTCCAAGAACTTCTGAATTGAAGGCTTTTAGCAAAAGCCTCTCTATTGACACTGAGGAAACTGCATAATTATAAACCATGGTTTGAGCTCTTCCCTCTTCTTTATTTTTTTTAAAATTTCTTTATGCCTATGGGTTTTAACATCATTCTGTTCACAAGGTTGAAATGAGAGTTCTCCCGGGCCAAAGCCTTCCAGTAAATGATTCATTTTTAATAATGGTTGTGGTTTGTTGTTTGGTTTGTCTTTTTTTTTTTTAATAAAAGTTTAAAAATAAAATCAAAAATATAAATATGACAAGTGCTGATAAAGCTTGTGTGGCTTGAACTGCTCAATGGAGCACTGAGAATGAGGTGAAAGGAGTTCAGATTTGGATGGATCAATATTTATAAAATCATAGAATGGTTTGGGTTGGAAGGGACCCTAAAGATCATTTACTTCCAAACCCCCTGCCATGGGTAGGGCCACTGTTTAAAATGTCTAACAGTTATTAGAGGGGAATGGCAAAGCATTTCTCCTGTCAGATCATGCTCTGTCACCAATTTTCAGATTTATTTTCATGAACAGTCACTGTCACACACTTCAGTGAGCCCAGGGCAGCCGTCTGCATCCCTCCAGCTGATGATCAGTCACCTCCCACAGCTGGAGCCTGACATTGGGCTATAATGGCAGCAGCACCCATTCACCCCATCAAGGCTTTAAATCCACTCCCTGGTGAGTTATTCCCTTGGGGAAACCCAGCATTACAAGTTAAAAAAAAAGTCACAGAATCACAGAATGTCAGGGATTGGAAAGGACCTGGAGAGATCATCTAGTCCAGTCCCCCTGTCAGAGCAGGAACTCCCAGATCAGGTCACACAGGAAGGTGTCCAAGTAGGGTTTGAATGTCTCCAGAGAAGGAGACCCCACACCCTCTCTGGGCAGCCTGGGACACTCTTCTGTCACACTCACCCTGACAAAGTTCTTTCTCATGTTTCTGTGGAACCTCCTGTGTTCCAGCTTGCACCCATTGCCCTTGTCCAACCAAAGGAGGTCTGTCCTGGTTTTGGGCCAAAATTAACCCCCCAGAGACAGATGGCCCTCCCTCCTCTCTCTGAAGAGAGGAGAGGAAGGAAGGAGGAGATTTATGAGTTCAGAAGAATTCCGAACTACTTTAATAGATAATGAAACAATAGACAAAATCAAAAGGAAAAGACAAAAAAAAAGGTGTACAATATTTACAAGACCGAATCCAGCTCCCGGGATGATGATCACGTTCCCACGTGAGCAGGCCGAG
>VZTY01019008.1:18624-29761 GCA_013400935.1 Turnix velox
TCTTCTCCCCTTTCTTTTTCCTTGCCCCTTTGCATCAGGCTCTGTTAGAAAGCGCTCGGGAAGGAATCGGGGAGTGGAGGGGGGTGGTTGCCGCCGCCTGGTAGATGCAAAACTGAATTTTACATCTGAATTGCCAGATGGAGAACGGTTAATTTATAGATTCTGTATTGTTTACGTTGAGTGCCCCTGGTCAGGAATCCAGGTCCGTAACTTCAACCCGCTGCAAATAAATCACTATCTGTTCTTCAAAACAAGTCAACAATTAATGACGATGAAACAATCTTGGAAAATTAAGCTGCAGCAGACCAGCTCCTACGGAGCGGGATTTTGTTGTGCAAGCCTTATTTCTGACTTTTATGTTTGCTTCCTGCACGGTTGCACGGAGCTGTGATTATTTTCTTAGGCATTCAGTTTTCCCATTTAACACAACTGCTGAAGTCTTCTCGTGTTGGTCTTTGTTTTGTGCTTGGTGGGAAGCTGCTTTGGCTGTAACCGATTTTGCTTTGCTAGGGATGGCATAGGAGCGTTGAAAATTTGAGTGGCTTTGTAGTCGAAAGCGGGTGTCAGATCGCGTTTTTGGGAAGGAGATAAGGTGATGTGCATTCCTTCAGGTTTTCCGCTTCCAAACTATGGAATTGTTAATATTTCAGATCACAGAAATTTTGCATGCTATGTCTTGTATGTAATACACTCTAAATGTTACACTTTCTTGCATCAAGTCATTTATCAAAGGTACGAAGCAGCTGAATATATGCAATGCTCAAACTACGCTAAAAGAAAACTGATACTGATAGACAATCAGGTAAGATAGTTTAACGGAGGTGTGTGTGTCATGTTCATCACCAGCATCTGCACTCCTGCAGAAAAGTAGTTGAGTACTTTAGTACTTGGCATGGCATCTTCATGGAAGGCTGTACTGTGGTACTATGAGGTGGGGGGGAGTGTGTTGTGGTTGTGTGTTTGAGTAGGTTTGTTTTTGGTTTTTTTTTCCAATCCAACTCTTATGCAGTAGTATTTGCTCACGTGTCTCTTGCATTCCCTTTACTAGTTACTATACAGCCTGGATAAGCTGTGGGTCAGTTTTTGATGAAACAGCTAGATCAAATTAAAATGGAGAAGCATATGTGTATAACACTTCTACACTAATTTTTTTTTCTTGTGTACTCCATAAATACTTGGTTTAGACTCTATCTTAGCAAGCTTACTTATGGACTTAAAATGAGCAAGTCAGCTATAAGTCATTATTAAGATTTAATTAAAAATATATAACCCAACAGCTAGCATGTGGAAAAGCATAGTAATGAAATAAGGACATGACCTTAGGTATTATCCATTTTTGGCTCTAGAAGAGGAGGCTCTCTTACCTCCTGTAGATCAGGAGATGTGTTTTCTTTTGGGATAAGTTGCTCTGTACCAGGCTCTCTGGTTATGCTTTTTTTCTTTCTGTCTCATTCTTCAGTCACATGGTTTATTTTCATATGGAGGAGTAAGAAGTTGTATGGGTATGTGTAGGAGCCTTTTAGTAAGGTTTAAATGTTTTTGGAGTAAATGGGGTTTTTTTTAAGCTTGAGTTTAGAAGAGGTGGTAATGGCTACTTGTTGCACAAAGAGAATTTTCATGGCAGGGCGATGAAATGTGAAATGTGAAGCTGAACAGTAAAAGTGCACAAGGTGGAAAAGTGAGGAAAATGCTGCAACTCCCCTGCCAGTTTCCTTCCCTTAACATAACTTAGCCTGAATACATACCTTCGTCTGCTTGACATGGTCCCCCTACCCTCTTCAGACAAGTTCCTTTATACGAACCAAAAAGAAATTCTGATGTGTGGCACTGACAAGTGGTAAGACGGTGTAGCATACTCGTACATACCTATTGCTCTTCTGTTGGTGACATCTTCCATTGAATATAGTCTCTTAGAAAACTTTTCTTGCTTTTCCACTTAGTTCTAATACTAAAGTAAAATATATCAAAAGTGTAGTGCATGAGTAGTAATAAACTTTGTTATTTAGCAAGTTAGTATTTTACTTCAAAAACTTGGGAACATTTTGGATTCCACGATAAAAATGCTGTTAAGATGAATAATCACTGTAACACACCTAACTTGAAATGATTCCATGAAGTACAACTTAATTTTTAAGAATCAAAATGTTAATGCTTCCACTCTTTTTAAAGGCTATTACTTTCTGTCTCAGTATATAGCACTTTTCAACATTTTCTGAATAGTGAGTCTATCCTCAGACCCAGCTCAAGGACTTAAGACCTCCATCACTTGGTCTCTTTCTGCAGCATTTACTCTTTCACGTCCCATACAAAGCCTTGGAAAAACATTCAGCATCATTCTGCTTGTTTTGTACAGCCTGATCTTCAGCTCTGTTATTTCAGGTGATGACAACTTAGATATTAATATGCTTCAAGAAATGATAAAAAAAAGGAGCGTCATACCTCATTTGGAACAGATGGGCATGTTTGTACTAATCATCATGTGTCTGTCACCACTTATACGGTGGTACTATAACCAGAGATCAGGACCCCATCTGGGGTTTTCTAATTTAGACCCCATTCTTTAAAGATCAATTACAGAAATTACTAACTGTTTACTTCTTCTCTGATGTAATTAGAAATCCTGGTGGAGGCTTCTGGTGCTTTTAATGGACAAAATAAGTTATCAGTCCGAAATGTTATTGTCTTAATTCTTTCCATTGTATAGTCACCTAAACTGTGAGGACTAGATTAAGCTAAAACTTCATCACTTAGAAGGTAACTGTTGAGTGAGTGAAGCTTTCCACCTTTGGTGTAAATACACATATTGTCCACAACTTAAGTGAAAGCAGCCTCTGGCTTACTTTGAGATATCCTTAGATTGTCACATTGTAGCTCTGTCTATCACCAAGAATTAGAGTTCTGGAAGTCTTAAAAAGAATGGGAGGAAAAAAAGGGCTAATTGCACCACTGGGTGTGAACATACTGTTTGTGAAGAAGTCTAAAAAAAAAGTTATATCAGGACTCTTGTCTGTAATCTTTGGACCACCTTGAGTTTGATAATTTCTAGTAGTACTGCTTTGTTACTTGCATGTAGAGTTTCAATGAAGACAATCAGATTTCTGGGAAATCTTGTCTGGTGCTACATATGTTAGGTTTCTATTCTTAACAAAAAGAACTGACAACAGCTCATCTCAGTTATGAGAAATGACATCTTATAAAACTTTGTTTAGGGATTTTTTTTTTTTTTTCTTCATCCACCTGCTTAAAATTTGCAAGGGTTTTTCTTCAGGAAAATGTGTAGAGGTGCTAAGCAGCTTACCTTTGTGTGATAATTATTTTGTTATTTAACAGTTCTGTATGAAGCACAGTGTTCATTTTGTCATCTTGTACATGGAAACAACATATATGGAAGAACTATAGCTTTTTATACCATCAATTTTTGAAGCTTTTGTGTGGGACAATGTCTATGGACACTGTGCCGCCCAGTGCTTTTCTAAGGTGTAAGGGGGACAAGTTGTAGAAGCTTAATTCATGGTATGTAATGAAGTTTTCATTGGATTTTCTTCTCCTGAAAGTCTGAACTAGTCAGAATAAAGCTATAAAATGTTTTGCTTGCTTTGGAAGTGGAAGAAAGAATGGATAAACCCAATGATACTCTTCAGAAGATTTGTGAGGGAGTTTTTCAAAGAGATAGCAAGTACAAAATGTATTTTCTTTCCATTTGTCCAGCTTAAATTATGCAGTCTACAGTTCCTGGGAGCATTTTTGTAGCTGACGGAATTAAGAACAGATATTTTTGTGCATGTTCAATTTTTTGTGCATTTTCAATTTATACCAATGTGAGATGTACCTTGCATTTTTGGTGCTAGGTATATACTTTGAGAACTTGAAACACTTTGAAAGTCTTCCCTGCGTTACAAATGTTACCTGTGGTAAGCTCTCCCTTGGGTTGTTCCTATAATATTCTATATGAAAACTTTTATAGTAGTTTTTTTTATTCGTGGGTCATTACACCCTTAATCTTTTCTCTTACATACAGAAATGCCTTCAAACGATATCAAATTGCAATTCCTTTTAAAAATAGGGACCAGTTTTAATACAAGTCCTCCCAAGTACATGTTATGGTAATTGTAGTTATGATTTACATATAATTTTCAACTTGCTGTATTTAGGAATTAGAGCTGCATATCAAAGTTGGCTGGCATATTTTCCAAAAGCTGGAAAATATGAAGTGAATTGGCAGGAGACTATGGCAAGGGAAAGTGTATCTAGTGCTTTGGGTGATTGAATGTCACTTTTCAATCCTGTAATTCTTCCTTTCTGCCACTTTCTTGTGACCTCTGAGTCTGTTTAAACCAAGTTTTCCACAAGATTGTAGAAGGGCACTGATTTCCTGGAAGAGAGGCTCTAGACCCTGAATGGCTCGGAAGCTTTAGTTTCAGGCGCAGTGCTGGGTAACATGATGTACAAGTTGTGGTCTAAATTTCTCTTAACTGTGCAGGCAAAAATAGTGGATGGTTCTTAAATTTTAGTCTGTAGGTCAGGTTACTCTTCTATGAAATGGGAAGAACACTACATTTTTATGGCACATTAACATAATACAGTGTCAAGTCTTGTACAGAAGCTAAGGAGGAAACAGTCTCTTCGAAGCATGGTTTAAATGGGCATAATAAGGGATATGCAGTAAATTACAAGGAGAAAAGTTGAGTTGATTTCTTGCTTTGAATGAGAGACAAATCTTGTGGAAAGAGGTAGTGAAGAATCAGGTAAACTGACTTCTTCATTCTTAAAAACTGATTTTGTGACTTCTTTCATATTTTTGCAGTTCCTGCTTAAGCAAACTTAGTAAACAGATTCCCTCTATGGATGTGTTCCTGTGAGTCATTCAATTGAGACCTTCAGGTACCTGTAGTTACTACTAATTAAATTAATGAAATGTTATTGGTAGCAGTAAGTTGTTTTTGGTTTTTTTGCTTAACCAGCAATAAGTGTGTTTAGATACAAGCAGTTTTTTATAAGTATTCTTGCAAATTCTCATTACTGGGAGAATAGCAGTGTAGCATATGATCATTGCATGTCATACTGCAGGCCCTAGAAAGGTCTGAGTTCTGCTAGGTGCGTCTTCCCCTGTGTTCCACAGCAGCTGATTTTATTATTAGTTTTTTCTTTTTTTCTCTGGTCTCATTTGGTATTGACTTCTCTGTCTCATACATCTTCAGACTTCTGATTACAGTCCTTCATTGTCTGAATAAATCCTGCTTCCTCTCTCACATTCAACAATTCTTGGACTTCCAGCCTTGAGGTTCATTAACTGTGGTGTTCATGTGGTTTGTTGGGTAGTCGTTTTTGTCTGCTTGGATTTGGGGTTTTTTTGTTCCCTCTCCTCTCTCAAACTTTTTTTTCTTGGTTGAATGCCTTTCCTATAACCCCTAAACTTTCTACACCATGTTTCTGGTACAGCCTGTTGGTTCCTACCGCAGAGCTGGTGGAAGTGTGTCCCTACCTCAGCTGTTTCCATGCTAAGCTGAGGTGTTAGTCTTAAAGAGTTGATTAAGGCAGATTTCTCAAGTGGAGAATATGGTTAAGGTGTGGACAATTCCAGCTTTTTCTGTTAAAGAAGCAATGGCATCTATCTCTGAGCAGACAGGTGGATTAGTGATGGATTCAGTTGTCAACAGAATTTACTAGAGGCGTTTGTTGGTCTGGTTTGGGTATGTAAAACTTGTAACTTCAGGGTAGTCGGAGACAGCAACTGTAATGTGCACATCAACAGTTCTTGTACCTTAAGTAAAGGGTGGAAACATGCTGAACCATTGTATCTTGATTGGATGTTTGCAGTCATAGTGCAAGCAGCTGTATCTATTTGTTAATACATTAAAGCTTCCTCCTTTCAGTTCCAACACCCGTACTTCTAGCAATGAGCAAAGATTTGCTTCTACAGACGTGTTTTTTACTGTTATCTTCTATAGGTATTTCTTGTGTCCTAACTGTTTCTATTTATGGAACATAATCCAATGTGGGGTGTATGAGGCTTTTAAATTAATTTTTATTTTGTTTTTGTTAATGCTAATGTATTTTGGATTTATCTTCTGAGTAGATCTTTGTCCTTCTTGGGAGGTGAGGGTGTGTTGGGATAATGTAAGTAAGTGATTCAGACTAGTAATAGCACAGCCTGAGATGAGCTGAAGTGAAAGCATAAACTACATACTAATGAACAGAGTTCAGCTCTCATTGTGCAGCAACTACATCGTGGAATTCATATCTCAATTTGGAAGGGGTTTATAAGGATAGAGTTCAATGTTCTGTTCCTTGCAGAACTACCTAAAACCAAACCACGTGACTAGAAGCATTGTCCAGATGCTCCTCAGATTCTGACAGGTGCTGTGACTGTGTCTGTGGGGGCACCTGTTCTGGTGTTTGACCACGCTCTCAGTGAGTTAGTGGTAGGCTCTTCACTGAGTTCACCTGGTTGCAGAAAGTCTTCATCTAATCTGCACTTTGTAGTCAATTCTTCCTCTGTCTTCAGGGTAACAATTTTTTTCATTTAGAATTTTTTAATTTACTTTTAGCAAAACTGATTTGGAGTGGAAAAAAAAAGGTAAACAAGTACAAGCCACCTGAGTATCCAACTTCTATTTGTAAGAAATCCAGCTAAATGGGATTATAGCCCTAAGATTTGTGTACAGTCCTAATGTGTGTAATTTGTATTGATTGTTGTTTAGTACAACATTTGACTTTGCAGTGTAATACCTGTATTTTCTTTTAGATCTTAGATTTCAGTCCACACCACCAGCAGTTTTTGTTTTAACATTAGCATTTCCATATTGAATAATTTGTAGTGCAGAGTAGTGTTCTTAATTTTGTGGTTTTTAGCTCTTTATACAAAGGTAGAGATGGAAGAGAGTCTCATTTACATATAAAAATTCAGATTTGTTAGTTGTTGTTGTGGTTTGATCCCAGCCAGCAATAGGACAGTGTGGCCTCTCACTCTCTCCCCAGCTGGGAGGCTCCCCCAAACGGAGAGAGAATCAGAAGAGTAAAAGTGATAAAGATAGTTGAATAGGTAAAGCAGGAGGCACACATGCAAGGAAAGCAATCCAAGGAACTCATTCACTACTTACCATGGCAGGTGTTCAGCCATCTCCAGGAAGGCAGCACTCTTGTCCTGAGTAACTGTTACTTGGGAAGACAAACGCCACCACTGTTATTATCCGCTCCCTTTCTTCTTCCTACCCCACCATTATATAGCAAATACGACATCATATGACATGGAATATTTCTTTGCTCAGTGATCCTGAACTCTGTCGTCTCCTTCTCTATGGACTGGTAGGACAGCATAAGCAGCAGGAAGCACCTTTTGTGCTCAGCAACAACTAAAAAAGTATTTTGAACCCAAATTTAAAGCATAGCTCTATTCCAGCTACTAGTAAAATTCTATCCAACTGAAACCATGGCTGTTGTCTGTCTGTGAAATTTTACAAAAGGTTGTATTGTTTCTGTGGTAGTGCGTTATTGGGGCTCTTATAGTGGTGGTGTTATTTTTCTTTTTGGTTTTAATTCTTGCCAAAATCCCTAACAAACTTTCATGGTAAGGCTCAATAAGGATTTTTTTTTTTGCCAAATAAATTGTGCACTGAATACCAGGCATTTTTCCTTCTAAGGAGCAATGCAGTGATTTTTACCTAATGTTTGTCTGTTGTAGTTGTCTTCTGCTTACTGTCATTTCACCCTTACTTCCTTTGTGGCTTCCATGCCACAGTGTAATGTTTTTTTTTGGTTTTTTTTAATAGATGTTACCAATGGTAACCTTCTAAAATTCTGTAATAGAGCTCACATGAAGATTTTTATGCTTATATTTTATCTGTTATGCCATTTTGAAATTCTAGTTAATGTAAAGGAAAATAATAATTCCTGACTCCTTCTCCCCTATTTTTTTCAGGTTGTTGGAGGAAGAAAACCAATCATTCTTAACTTACTACTACTTAAAGTAGCTCCCCTGCTATGAGAAAGCTGTGTCAAAGTTATGATCGTAGACTAGTGATACTGTGAAATTTCGATACAAAGACTGTCAGCTCTTTTGATTCAGAGTACCAGTCTAAGGTGTTTATGTTGGTGTTCTTGGTGATTCTGGTAAAATAAGTATTTTGTAGAGTGAAAGGTCTGTTCTTTCATGTAGCCAACAACAGTAGGGTACTAATTCCTGTTGTATACTGAATGAGTTCTGCTGTACTCTATATCGATATTTGCTTTAGTTGTTGACAATCTAATAATTCCAAACCTTTAAATTAAAAAGTGAGAAGTCTTCCTGTAATCATCACATTTTCTTCATTATTTGAGCTATTTCTCTTTGTGCTTTTGTCATACAGTGGTTAATTTTCTTTGGATGAAATCTTCCAGTATTTCTGATAGTTAGATTTCTCTTATTCTGACTGTCACTTCTTGTTGTCCCTGTAGATACACTCTCTGGATGTAGCAGAGCTTATGTGCACTTTTTCCAACTTAAGTTGTCTAAGTGATAGGTGCTGGTATTTGTATGTAGTATTACAATCAAGTTCTTGCCAGTATCTTAAAATCTAGTAAATGTTGAGGGTTTGTGTTTGGTTTTTTAATTTTTTTTTTAAGTACCCTGTTTAGAATTAATATTGCAGAGCAATCATTTGTAGTCTTGTGGTGACCCAGACCTAGGCATAGGACCTCTCCTCCATTCAGTGCCCTGTGCCTGTTTTTTTCCCCCTTAAGTNCTTCTTCCTACCCCACCATTATATAGCAAATACGACATCATATGACATGGAATATTTCTTTGCTCAGTGATCCTGAACTCTGTCGTCTCCTTCTCTATGGACTGGTAGGACAGCATAAGCAGCAGGAAGCACCTTTTGTGCTCAGCAACAACTAAAAAAGTATTTTGAACCCAAATTTAAAGCATAGCTCTATTCCAGCTACTAGTAAAATTCTATCCAACTGAAACCATGGCTGTTGTCTGTCTGTGAAATTTTACAAAAGGTTGTATTGTTTCTGTGGTAGTGCGTTATTAGGGCTCTTATCGTGGTGGTGTTATTTTTCTTTTTGGTTTTAATTCTTGCCAAAATCCCTAACAAACTTTCATGGTAAGGCTCAATAAGGATTTTTTTTTTTGCCAAATAAATTGTGCACTGAATACCAGGCATTTTTCCTTCTAAGGAGCAATGCAGTGATTTTTACCTAATGTTTGTCTGTTGTAGTTGTCTTCTGCTTACTGTCATTTCACCCTTACTTCCTTTGTGGCTTCCATGCCACAGTGTAATGTTTTTTTTTGGTTTTTTTTAATAGATGTTACCAATGGTAACCTTCTAAAATTCTGTAATAGAGCTCACATGAAGATTTTTATGCTTATATTTTATCTGTTATGCCATTTTGAAATTCTAGTTAATGTAAAGGAAAATAATAATTCCTGACTCCTTCTCCCCTATTTTTTTCAGGTTGTTGGAGGAAGAAAACCAATCATTCTTAACTTACTACTACTTAAAGTAGCTCCCCTGCTATGAGAAAGCTGTGTCAAAGTTATGATCGTAGACTAGTGATACTGTGAAATTTCGATACAAAGACTGTCAGCTCTTTTGATTCAGAGTACCAGTCTAAGGTGTTTATGTTGGTGTTCTTGGTGATTCTGGTAAAATAAGTATTTTGTAGAGTGAAAGGTCTGTTCTTTCATGTAGCCAACAACAGTAGGGTACTAATTCCTGTTGTATACTGAATGAGTTCTGCTGTACTCTATATCGATATTTGCTTTAGTTGTTGACAATCTAATAATTCCAAACCTTTAAATTAAAAAGTGAGAAGTCTTCCTGTAATCATCACATTTTCTTCATTATTTGAGCTATTTCTCTTTGTGCTTTTGTCATACAGTGGTTAATTTTCTTTGGATGAAATCTTCCAGTATTTCTGATAGTTAGATTTCTCTTATTCTGACTGTCACTTCTTGTTGTCCCTGTAGATACACTCTCTGGATGTAGCAGAGCTTATGTGCACTTTTTCCAACTTAAGTTGTCTAAGTGATAGGTGCTGGTATTTGTATGTAGTATTACAATCAAGTTCTTGCCAGTATCTTAAAATCTAGTAAATGTTGAGGGTTTGTGTTTGGTTTTTTAATTTTTTTTTTAAGTACCCTGTTTAGAATTAATATTGCAGAGCAATCATTTGTAGTCTTGTGGTGACCCAGACCTAGGCATAGGACCTCTCCTCCATTCAGTGCCCTGTGCCTGTTTTTTTCCCCCTTAAGTTTTATTGTCTTTCAGACTTTAGCATATATTCTTATTTGGGAGGTCAAATGCATTATTTATACTCACAAAGTCTTCTATTTCTCTGTTTGTTTAATTGTTTAACTGACTAACGATCTGGTCCATCTCTACATCCATCTCTCCCATTTCCAGTTTAATGCTTCCATAGTGGATGTTTTTTAGTGCAAGGTGAGTGCAAAATCTTTTATCACAGACTGAACAAACATGAATTGCCACAGAGTAATATAATAACTTCAGAAGTTACATTTGTCCTTGTATTTAGAAGTCTTTCTTTCACATGCAGATTTTTTCTAAACAATTAAAACATTTTTGATACAAAACCAGTGCAGCTGCAGTGGCAGTGCTGCCTTTATTTTCTTGTACTACACCATAGTTTTTTTTTAATTAACTTAAATTTTTAAGAATGAAGTGTGCAACACTGTAATTTTTTAATATCATCAAAAAGCTTTACAGGTCACACTGGTTCATAAATTGTCTGTGCAGTTGGTTTGACTGGAAAATGTGAAGGTCTGAAGTGTAGACAGTAACTTCTGATTAAATATACTTGTTGCTAGTTGCTTATAGGAATGCTGTTTTAACTTGTATTTCTTTGATGGTGAATGTTCAGCTGGCACTTATGGATATTTCAATGTAGGGCTAGACATAAAAAATAAATTCTTTACGGTGAGGGTAGTGAAACACTGGAATAGGTTGCTCAGAGAGGATGCCTCCTCTCTGGAGCTGTTTAAGGCCAGGTTGGATAAGGCACTGAGCAGCCTGATGTAGTGGGAGGTGTCCCTGCCTATGGCTGGGGGGTTGGAACTCAATGATCTTTAAGGTCCCTTCCAACTCAAACTATTCTATGATTCTTGATACCCCAATACCCCATCATTACTATTCAG